>JAVSCE010003275.1:0-62452 GCA_032199065.1 Smutsia gigantea
CCAACAGGCACATGAAAAGATGCTCCACATCGCTAATCATCAGAGAAATGCAGATTAAAAACACAATGAGATATCACCTCACACCAGTGAGGATGGCCAACATCCAAAACACAAACAACAACAAATGTTGGCGAGTATGTGGAGAAAAGGGAACCCTCTTACACTGCTGGTGGGAATGCAAATTAGTTCAACCATTGTGGAAAGCAGTATGGAGGTTCCTCAAAAAACTCAAAATAGAAAGACCGTTTGACCCAGGAATTCCACTCCTAGGAATTTACCCTAAGAATGCAGCGGCCCAGTTTGAAAAAGACATATGCACCCCATGTTTATTGCAGCACTATTTACAATAGCCAAGAAATGGAAGCAACCTAAGTGTCCATCAGTAGATGAATGGATAAAGAAGATGTGGTCCATATACACAATGGAATATTATTCAGCCAAAGGAAGAAAACAAATCCTACCATTTGCAACAACATGGATGGAGCTAGAGGGTATTATGCTCAGTGAAATAAGGCAAGCCAAAAAAGACAAGTATCAAATGATTTCACTCATACGTGGAGTATAAGAACAAAGAAAAAAATTGAAGGAACAAAACAGCAGCAGACTCAAAGAACCCAAGAATGGACTAATAGTTACCAAAGGAAAAGGGACTGGGGACGATGGGTGGGAAGGGAGGGATAAGGGGGAAAAAGGGGCATTACGATTAGCAGATGTAATGTTGGGGGGGCATGGGGAGGGTCTGTACAACTCAGAGAAGACAAGTAGTGATTCCATAGCATCTTACTACGCTGATGGACAGTGAGTGTAATGGGGTTGCTGGGGGGGACCTGATGAAGGGGTAGTTTAATAATCATAATATTGCATATGTAATTGTAGATTAATGATAACCAAAATAAATTATATAAAAAAAGAGTAGACTATAGAGGATCAAGGATAAAAGCAGGGAAAACAGTTCATAAGCCATTACAAAATTCCAGGTGAGACTTTGGGCAAGGGTGGTTGCAAGATGGTATTGGATTCTGGATGTATTTTGAGGATATTGCTAACAGGATTTGCCAATGGATGGTAAGATGTAAAGTTTCAGAAAAGGGTCCAAGGTGACTTCCAGATTTTTGGCCTAAATAACTGGCACAGTGGAGTTGCCATTTGCTGAAATGGGGAAGATGGAGGGAGAAGCAGGTTTGTGGGAAAAGGTTAGGAAGAGCTCTGTATCTTCAGTCTGATAGGCCTTTTGAATATCTACATAAGTCAAGGAGATGGTTGGATATAAATGTGGAGAGTGGGACAGGTGCAGACCTGAGATGTAAATTTGAGAGTCCTTAGCATGCAGATTATATTTAAAGCTGTGAGAGTGGGTGAAAACATAAAGGGAGTGAGCATAGCCAGAGGAGAAGTTACAGGACAGAGCGTGCAGCAGGAACAAAGGAGAGAAGCCAGGAAAAGGCAGGTGTGATCAGCTCTGTCAGATGCTTCTGGTAGGTCAGGGATGGTGAGGACTCATATTTGACCTTTGGAGTCAGTAACAATGGAGATCGCTGAATGTGCATGATAAGAGCAGTTTCTGTAAGCCTCATGGGGAGGAGAGAGTTCAAGAAAGCCTGCCTGCGAGAAGAGAAATTAGAAAATAGCTCTGTTGAGTTTGGAAAAGAAAAAACAAGTGTTAGCTGGATGGCAAAGTGTGGTGTAGAGAAGGGTGTTAGCTTGTTTGAAATCACTGATTTATTTCTTTCAGGAAATATTTTTGTAACACTCCCAATTTTTATTTTTGACAAATCCCAGAAAGGTGAATATTGTTTACTAGTTTAGCCCATTGTTAACATCTTGCCACATTTGCTTTAAGTATATAAATTTATTTATGTTTTCGGAGCTGCTTTGCAGACATAAAATTTACCCTAATACTTCAGTTTATATCTCCTAAAAATAAGGATATTCTCCTATATAACCATAATATCATTATCATATCAAAGACATTTAATGTTGATATAATACCTAAAACACAGTTCACATTCAAACTGTATATTGCTGCTATTTTTGTGTCAAGTCCAGGGTCCAGTCAGTGGTCACCCATTGCTTTTGGTTGTCACAGTCCTGAAGGGATTTTTTTTTTTAGGATGGGAGAATAATATGTTGATTTTAAAAATCTAGCAGAGAGTGAAAACTGATAATGCAATAATTATTGTCAGAGTGATGAACTTAAGAAAGGGAGAGAAGATGGGATGTATCTGTAGTGGGTTGGGGGTGACCTCTGGTGGGAGCATGGACAGTTTATGCAGAGGAACAGGAGAGAAGGTAGAGCCGGTGGGCAGGTGGTTGGGTTGACATGGGGGAACTTGAGGAAATTCTCTTTTGATGGTTTATTTTCTTGGTGAAATAGGAATTGTATTCAACTGAGAGGAAGGAAGAAGAGGTATTTCAGGTTTAAGAAAACAGGGTATGAAGTTGTCTTAGGACAGGTGCCTTTAAACTAGGGTGTGTGTACTGACGAGTGTACGTGACCGAGGGTGCGTGTTCATGAGCTGTCTTCAGGGAATCCTTTTGTAGACTCTCAGCCTCTGTAGGTATACTTCCTGGAAACTAAGGTGCCTGAGAGAGGGCCACTTGACAATAGGCTTTCTCCCTCTTTGGAAGAAAAGTCAGGCCCTCACCTATCCCAAATCTAAATTATATCACCTCTTGAATTGCCCCTGCTTCTTGTGTACTCTGTGATCTGATTATTCCTCTTTTTTTTTTTTTTGGTTGTTTATCCAGAAAAGAAATTACTTTCTAGAAGCAAAATGTCCTTCTGAAAGGGCTTTCACCCCAAATTTCCATAGCTTATGGTCTAGCTTGGGGATTGCCACTTCCTTGTTTCTAATTTTAGCCTTTCCAGTGTGTCTTTGTCTGTTAGCCTTTTTCCCTCATGTGTCCTTCACCTGGTTTCTTGCGTCTCCTTTGATCATGGTCTTTTCTCTGGATTTCAGGCTTGGTCGCACTGGCGGAAGCAGCTCCTGCTTGTCCAAAGGGAAAGATGGAAGGTGGTCTCTGCGGTGAAACACCACCAGCACTGGCAAAAGTGGAGATCCCTGAAGATCTGGTGTGAATACCTGCAGGTCCGCAGAGTGAAGAGACAGCAGAATGGTGAGCAGGACATCCTGGGCTCAGAGACAGGATCACATCACAGCCACTCTCCTGCTGCCAGTGGTACTAATGGATTGAGGAGAGAGAGAACCATATCATGCTACAAATTTTGGAAAAAGGAGATTGAGGAGGAAAATACATCATCCTCAATTCACATTTATTTCCTTCTGGCCTTTTCTTCTATGCATATATTTTATTCAGCAGGGTTTTAGTTACACTATAAATACTGTGACTGTTATGATTAATATGATATATATGATTTTGTATCTTGCTTTTTTTTCATATAACTAATCAACACTACTGTTTAAGTATTCTGATAAATTATTTTTTTTATGATCATTTGTATTTTATAGGATGGCTTACCTTAATCTACTTAGCCACTCTTCTGTTGACAGATATTTGGATTGTTTCTGCTTGTCCCAATTATTCAAATATGCATGATTTATGATGTCAGGTTTTTTGGACACTGTTCTTGTGATTTCATTTCCCAATGAGAGTTTGGAAGTAATAACACATAAGTCATGATTGTTGGGATTTTTTGTCCTTCGGTTTCTTGAGCCTACAAAGAATTGAGTCAGTGTGCTAGATACTGGGTTAGGCTCCTTGGTTTTCACCTAGACCTCCCTGCAGAAATCTCCTAGGCTGTCAGCACTGTCTTTTGGGAGAGTTTGAATGTGTCCATTTGAGGATAGTGACGGGGGACCGTCTGGCTGCCCACTGGAGGGTGAAGGCATTAACCTATTTAGCATGAGCTGCAGATTGACATGCCTCTGCTTACAGCATTTGAATTCCAGGACTGATTCCCTGCCACCTCCTTGACTTCAGTTCATCAGGCCATTACCTAATTAATGTTAAAAGCAGATGAAGCTGGCAGCCAGGATCAGCCTGGCTGAAAGTTTAAAAAAGCCTTTGCCAGCATGCTGACCAAGCTGTATGTCATTGATTCATCCCTAAAGTCCTATCCAGGAGACATCAGTAAGGAGGCAAAAGTAGAAGAGTCTCCTTTGAAAGTAGCAGTTGCCTTTCCTGCTCATCAGTAGCTAACTAGAAGCCTTAACTCTGATGTAACTGATTTTATAGCATCCTCCTCCCTAAAATTACCTTTTCTCTTTCCTGGGAGAGAAGATATAGCTAAGGGATTCCAAATAACCCTCCTGTGTTTGAAAAACTTTTATTATAATACTATTCTTTCTGAGAACAGCTTTGCATCCCTGCTGTCTGCCAGAGTGGGGCACAGCTCATCTTAAAGATGCCTCCAGCTCATCTCCCAACTGTGTGACCGGTGTGGTGCAGCATGTAAGTTATTTTCTCTGTTGCAGCGATGGCTGAGCGATTCCACCGTGTCACTGTGCTGCAGACTTACTTCTGTGATTGGCAGTGGGCCTGGGAGCAGAGGAAGAGCATGTATACCCACCGCGCTCGGGTAGAGGGACTGGCCAGGAGAATGGTGCTGCGGAGGGCCTTTACTCACTGGAAGCACTGTATCCTCTCTAGCCACCCAGCCCTGTGCCCTCATCAGCCAGAACAGCATGAGCTCAGCAGCCTGAACAATATAAAATGGTCCTAATCTCTGGTGACTTCTTTTTAAAAATTTTTGTTTAATTGGGAATATGGTTACAGAAGAGTTTGTTATTATTTTAACTAGTTCATGAACTAAAGTTAATTGGTTTAATGAATAATAAACACCTATGTATCCACCACCCACCTTAAAAATTAGAACGTTGCTAACACCCTTTTCTTCTCCTCCTTGGTTGTGTTCCCTTTCCTCCCTCTCTGGTGATCCCACTCTCCTGAATTTTGTTACCATTTCTTTGCCTTTCTCTACCCACTAAGTGATGGAAATAGTCACAGCCATCTGTTTCTTTGAAGCCCGATACCATTATGATCCTAGTTCTGTTCATTGAGGTTTGACGATGTGCAGATGTTCCACGTTACCTCCTTAGTCCTCAGAGTAGCCTGTGGAGCAGGTGTCACGGTCCTATTTTACAGCTGAGGAAGCAGAGATTTAGTGGGCTGAGTGAGTGTCGAGTCACAGCAAGTCACTGGCAGACCCAGGAGGTTTAGCCTGGTGCACACGTGCTTCACTGCTCCACCAGCGTGTGCCCCAGCATGGATGCGGACTGCCCCAGTGCCCAGTCACACGTTCATTGTCCACTGAAGTCTTGCTTTGTTTTAAACTCCTACCTAAGTTCTGGAATATGGAGAATGTCAAAGACTAACAGTAGTTTGTTGTCTCATGGGGAAAATGGACACGAACATGGGTCTTGATTATATAGCATGATAAGTACTATCATAGAGGTTGTGTCAAGTCCTGTGAGAGCCAAGGTGGTGGAGAGTCAGGCGAGTAGTGATGTTTGAGCTGAACGTGTCTCAGGGGATTTGCACAGCAGAGCATCGGGAAGGGCATTTCAGGTGGAAGGAATGGCATGTACGCAGAGGTAGAGGAGGAGAAGCACCCAAGGGTGGCAGTGGGGGAGTGTAGTAAGTTGTGGGGGTGTTGAGTGGCAGTAGATAGTGTGGGTGGATGCAGGCTGGGCACCCTTTGTGCAGTGGTCAGGAATTAGGGCTTTATCCTGGTGGCACTGGGGGTCCTCTGGAGGGTCTTAAGAAGTGGTGCAGCAGATTTGTACTTCAGAAGGGATAGATCTGGATCACAGGAGCACAGCAAGCACAGGGAGAGCAGCTACGCAAGGAGGCACTCTCCCCAGTCTGTGTCAGGGCCCAGTCAGATGCCCTGCAGGGTGTTGGAGTGGGCCCAGAAGGCCAGGAGGGGAGCAGATGGACTTGGCAGCCTAGTAGATGGAGGGAGTGGGAGGAGAAAAGGCTTGAAAGTAACTCCAGAGCTTTAGCTCAGACATCTGACTGGATTGTGATGCCAAAATGAAGAATGCAGAAGGAGCAGAATCTGCGTTAGATGGAGCCATTTTGAAATGTTTACTGCAACCGGTGGCAATTTATCTCAGTATTTTTTGCCCCTCATCGAATGGGCATTGACGGGAGAAGCGCAAGGCCAGCTGTTTGATAAGCAGCTCACATGGTTTCCTTTTGCCCATTCTTCCTGGGTCATGAGGAGGAGACAGAGGTGGACATCAGCCCGCCTGGCCTGCCCATTATCCCCTGTGGCCAGGGCCCTGCAGAGGGGGGTTCACAAGGATCACGCTGTGCAGGGCGGGAACCTTATCAAGACAGGCCTTGACTCCCTGGCAGACATGCTGCTGCGTGCCGAAGAAGCTGCCCAGTGGAGGGCGGCCGAAGAGCACTGGAGCCGCACCTTGCTGGTAAGAGTGCCACAGCCTCTCCAGGCTTCACTTGTCAGCCTTGTTCAGGCATCTTCCTGGGAACCAGGAGTAGTTATGTGGTTAGCTTCAGTCACGAAGCCCCACTTCATGACAAGCGTCCCTGTTTTCATTTTGAATCAGAGGTGGTAATGGTGTAGGTAATGGTGAGGTCAGAGGGGCTTGGAGCTGTACAGGAACCTAGAAGTGATCTAGTCCTGGGGGTGTTTACATGGCAGTCCCCCTTTTTAAGGGTGGGAGCCTTGCCTGTGAAATCAGTCCGTGTAGAGATGCTGTGAATGAAGGAAGGCCTGGGAGTAGTCTCTGTTCTACAGGCTGCCCTCTCCTACCTTCACCATGAGGTGATCTTCAGACACTTTCAGGAGCGTCTGAAGTTCCACAGAGCCCAACACAAAAACCCCTAACGCTTCACTTCTGTCTCAGAAAACTGAGACCCACGGACTGGGGGCATGGGCTTCACCTAGGTCATAGGTGAGGCTTTTATTGACAGAGCTGGAGCCAGGCCCTCGCATCTTGCCCCTACCCTGACCCCCTACTCACCAAGGATTCCTTCTCTTCCCTCTACTCTACTCTTGCAAAACTGCATTTATAATTGTGTAAGTACACATGTTGACCCCCACATGGTAAAAACAAAAAAACCCACCATAGGTTAAAAGTCTTGTCTCTTCCCTGAGAAGCAGAGTTGATGGTTTTCACCCTTGTAGTGTTCCCATCTGGGTCACAGGAATCTCTCCTCGTCAGAGGTCAGGGTGTTTCTTCCTGTGCAGTGTCTGGGCAGCAGAGTGGTGACAGCTATTATTAGGTCCCTACTGTGAGGGCTTGCTTGTATCAGCTCCCAGCTCCATCTTGAAGCAGAGAAACACTGTTGGGGACATGGGAGCAGCTATGAACAGCCGTGACTGAGCTCCTGCCATGTGATTCAGGTGCTGCTCTTAGTTTTCCAGGCACTGCTGATCTCTAACTGGTTGTCCTTTCTTCTTTTCAGCACTTTGGCATTAGAGCCCTGAAAGACAATGTGACCCATGCCCGTCTCCAGCGCGTAAGAAGGAATCTTGCTCGCCAGCAGCATGGCATCATGGTGAGGGTCATCTTCTGTAAAGGGACCTCTTCTGATGGCCATTCTGCTCATTTCAACCTTTGTGCTTAGAGATTTGTCCAGACCTTTAGACTCTGAAACCTTCAGTGTCCCATTTTCTTTAGTAATCCATAGCAGCCAATAGAGAGACTCTTGTTTCTACCTTGTTTAATCCTCTTTTTTATCTGTTTGCTAAGAAAATTCATAGTCGAAGCAGAGGTCAGGAACTGTGGATTCCAACCCTGACCTAGGGAGCATGCTCTAAGCTCTGCATTCTGGGAGGCTTTGGTTGTGTTTGCACTGATTGTCTTCAATGGTTGACTGACCCAAAAGGAACAAATGTTCTATCTCTACTTACAGATTGTATCTCTGGGTGTAGAAGGATAGGTTTTTTTGTTTTGTTTTTAATTATGAAAATGTTCAAATGTACAGAAGAATATAAATAATAGTATAATAAACATTTATATACTTACCATCTAAATTCAATAATTGTTAGTACTTGCTGTGCTTGGCTCAACATTTCTGCATTCATTGCCCCCCAAAAACTATTTTCTTACATAACTATATCATCATTCCCAGCAAAATGAATAGTAATTCACTAATATCCCATACCCAGCCCATACTCAGATTTCTACAGTTGCCCCCAGAGGTCTTTACAGCTGTGTTTTTTTTCAAACTAAGATTCATTTAAGGATAGATTACCCACTCTGTCTGGGTATGCTCTTAAGGCTCTTAATCGGTAAATGTCCCTTTGCTGTACCCCTCCAACATTTAACATGTTTATTTTTTAATTATGATAAAATACACATAGCAAAATTTATCATGTTAACTTTTTAGGTGCACAGCTCAGTGGCATTAAGGACACTCACATTGTTGTGCGACCGTCACCACCATCCGTCTCCAGAGCTCTTTCCATCTTGCAAAACTGAAACTCTACACCCATTAAATGATAACTTCCCATCCTCTCCGCTCCCCTGGCCCCTGGCAAACACTATTCTTCTTTGTCTTTCTGAGTTTGACTATTCTAGTTACCTCATATTTACAGTATGTGCCCTCTTGTGATGGCTTATTTTGGTTAGCATGATGGACATTTTTTTTTAATGACATTGACCTTTTGAAGAGGAAGGCCAGTTACTTTATACAATGTTACATCTCCTTATCCTTGAGTTATGTTTCCTTTTGATGTCATTTGATTTTCCTTGTTTCTATGTGGCACCTATAAACTGGAAGTTAGATCTAAGGGCTTGATTAGATTCAAGTTAAACATTTTTTTTTTAGCAGGACTACTTCATAGGCAGTAGTGTGTCATAAGGTCAGTTTAATTTCTAAAATGGCATTGTCTTCCATGAAGCCCAGATTAGGAATAGCTTCTTCATTCTGATTTCCACAGACTGGAAGATCTATCTTTTTGCCTTTTTATGTTGGTCCAGAATAGCTCCATATAGCTCATCCATAATTATTTTGCAAGCCTGTTTGTTGCATGTTGGATGCTCCAAACTGAGGAAATTCCTGCTTCAGGGGAGCTTACAGTCTCATAGAGTAAGGATTTGCTCACTCATAGGTTAAGAGAGATCATCTTACCTTTTGCCTTAATAAACATCTGTTTCCTTGCTGTTCTGCCTCAGCTGCTGCATAGGTTCTGGAACATCTGGCAGTCCCGGATTGAGCAGAGGGAGGAACAAAAACAGTTGCCCTTACTGCGCGCTGCCTCGGACCATTACAGGTGCGGCCTCTGGCCTTCTCGGGCTCTCCGGGGACTCACCGTGACCGACTCACTGTTCCCCAGGCAGTTGCTTAGCTTTCCATGTGCTGCTGCAGCAGATTCAGAAAGCCCCTGCTGTGGACCAGTGGTTCCTGGGCTTGCATTTTCCTTTTGGCTGATCAGAGGAAAGGTAGAATGAGGATGTTTGTACTGGTTCTCAGCCACCATAGTTTGAAGTATGTGCCTGATAGCTCACTACCTCAGTCCTTCAGGCTTTAGAGATGGTCACGTCTTAGAATTCATGCATTGATGGTGTTAAAGAGATGGCTCAGGGACAAGGATTTTGTGGCTTGTTCTGGAACGGTGCAGAGAGTGTCCTCAATTTTTTAGAGTTAATCTTTCAGTTGAAATAAATAAGTAAAGGCACCACATGCCCAGAAGGAAAACTCAGAATGTATTGGAAGTGCAAAATAAAAGCTGCCTGGATCCCTCCCTCTCACCCGTTAGTCCTGCTCCTCAGAGGTGACCACTGTTCACTTTCTTGCTCCCAGAAATGTTCAACATTCCATCCCACCAATTGTATAATCAATTTAATGTGCATAGTTAACCGGTCCAGTTTTTGAGCACTTTTTAATGAGTTAGTGAGAATCCCAATATCTAACTGGTTGAATTTGGAGTTATTAAGGCACATCCTTATTCTAAATCCTGGTTTACAAAAAATGTGGTTCTCACTCTCAATATCAGTGTGTGAAAGGAGCATGTCACAGACCAAGGTGGTCCCGAACCAACCCCAAAGTTTGGCCATGAAACCAGAAAATTCAGGGTATTTGGGGATTTCAGACATATTACCTAAGTTCCAGAGGCATTGTGCCTGGTGGTCTAATTAGGTTTACAAGAAAGTTGTCAAAATATCAGGGTAAGCCATAGTCCAAAATCAGGGGTTGGCAGATTTCATGTTAGATATTGGGTTCATATTTCCCTCTCTCCTAGAGTGAAACCCATGGGGTGCCTTTCACACTCAAGGTGTAACTACACCCAGATTTACCTGCCTTAAAAAACACAAAATTTTAAAAACCTGAAAGCGGGACAGGCAATACCTTGTTGTTTTGTGTTTTATTTCAGAATAACAGTGCTACGCAAATTTGTCAGATTGTGGTCACAGTATACTCAGAGGAGGCGAGAAAAACAGGTAAGGAGTCTTCGCAGTATATAACTGCTGGCTTACATTCTTGATCCATTTGCTTTGGAAAGATTCTTGGCAAAGGCCTATGCCAAGAGGTCTAGACGTTCTGAACTGGGGGAGAGGTTGCTGTAAAAGCTCAAAGGTATTTCCCTATGTCCCCTCTGGTGATGTCAGAAAGTTTGCATAACTCCCATTCCTTTATCTGTTCCAAAAGTGCAGGTACTGAGAGTGATGTACTTTTACCAGCCATTCTATTCACATTTTTGCTCAAATCCATTTATTGTATTTGTTAGCCAGCCTGTTGCTCAGTAGGACCTTCAAGAGATATTGGGAAAGGTTCAGAGTGTTAAGTGCCGATTTCCCAGAGTATCCATGGGTATCCACAGTGGGTGAGGGTCAGGCTGAGGAGTTAGTAAAGGCAGATTGAGAAAGAAGGATTCAGTTCCATTTAAGAAAGACTCACTGAGCAGCTGCTGTGCCTTGGACACGGCTCAAAGCACTGAGGATACAGCAATGGCACAAAGCAGCTCTCCTAGGGCTTGTAATTTAGTGCCGGGGTGACAAATAAGTGTAATCTCACAGGTCACTAATGGTGCACATAACTGTCTGGAGTGCCGACCAAGGATCTTTGAGGCCAGGTTCAGCTGAGGAACGTGTGTGTTCAGCTGGTGATGTCTGCCTGGGCATGGCAGCGGGAGACAGCGCTACACAGGCCATTTTTTGGCCATCTCTGACAGTGAAACGGGGGGAGACACAAACCAAACTCCTTACAGTTATTTTTGTGCTGCCTCTCCACCTCCATCTGCTGCTGGAGTCTGACATGTGATTCTGAGGATTTTAGCTGGTTCTTCATAGTTTGGGGATAGAATCCAAATTTTCTGTCAAGGCATACAAACTCCTTTGGGATCTGGCCCCTGTCTGCTTCTCTACCCTTTCCCATTATTACTCTCTCTGCTCCTTCACAGCTGCACACTGGCCTGCAAATCCAGTTTTGCCACCCTTTAAGCCCAAGTGCTACCTCTTCCCCCCAGCCCTGCCCCTGTGCAGCTTTATCCGAGTGTTCATCCCATAGTTCTCTGGTCTCTCCCCCTGCCAGGCTGTGAGCTCCCTGAGGGTAAAAGCTGTCTCTTCTCCTTAGCTCAACACAGTGTTGGCAGAGGATAGGTGCTGGCTGCTATCTGGCCAAGTGAATGAACAAACAAGTAACCAAACAGATGAGCTGCCATTGATTGCTTCAGGGTTTTTCCCAAGGATCATCTCAGTTCTTGGTGTTTGGATGGTACTGACCCAAGACGGCTTGTTTTTGTGTCACCCTTGACTTCTTCACCTAGAAAATGCTTAGAATTGCTGCATACTTACACATTCCTTTGGATTATGTGGATGTTCCTGAAAGGACATTACCACTCGGGTCTCTTAAGCTCACTTAATATAAGCTCAACAGAGTGTAGAGAGCTTTGAGAAGAATTATCTGAGGGGCACAGTTGAAAGGTTGTGTTTATTCAAGGTGGAAAAGAAGCAGAGGGTTTCTGTTATTTCCTTCCTGGAAGAAGAGACCTCCTTGACACTGGAGCCCAGACTGATGTCAGGGGTCACTGTTCCTATCTTGCACACTGCTCCAGCATGGCCTGCATCATAGAAGGTCTGAAAAACAGTAGGAGCCCTGCTTAGTTGCTGTTAGTTTTTAAAAATCTTTAGCTAACAACCTGAATGTCATTTCTCCATTTAGATATCCAAGGAGAACATCAATTCTATTTCAGGAAAAGATAATGTTACTTATTTTGGGTTTCTTTTTAAAAACATATAAAGAATGACAAGATGTTTACAAATTGTTGAAGCTGGATGATAATAAGTTCATGGGCATTCATTATGCTGTTGCTTCCACTTTTGTTTATATTTGAAAATGCCCATAAGCCATGTAAGGACAGTATAGAAAACTTGGGAAGTGTAGGAAAACAGAAAGTAGGCAAAGCACCCATAGTCTTGCTTCTTAAGATGGCATTTGGTGAGTAAACCTAGTATCTTTTCTCCTCTGTGTGGGTAGGGGTGTGTGTACCCATATGTGTACACACACACACACACACACACACACACACACTGCATGCATGCTGTTATCTACTGCTATGTAAAAAATCACTCCAGACTGAATGGCTTGAAACAACCACTGTTTTAGTATGCTTAAGGATTCTGTGGGTCAAAAATTGAGATGGGATATAGCAAGGACGGCTGGTCTCTGCTCCATGATTACTAGGCTTCACCTGGGAAGATTGTAATGGCAGGAGGTTGGAATCATTCAGAAGTTTCTTCATTCACATGTCCGGTTCCTGGGCTGGAATGACAGGAAGACTGGGTTCAACTCACGTTTACCAGAGCTCTGACCGATGGCCTCTCCAGGAGTCTCTGACTTCCTCACAGCATGGTGGCCTCAGGTCTGCAGCTCAGGGCTCCAAAAGTGAGTGTTCCAGTGAACAGGGAAGGACCTGTATGACCTTTTATGACCTAGGCTCGGAAGTCACATAGTGTCACTATCACCATACTCTATTGGTCAAAGCATTCATTGTTCCACCCAGATTCAAGAGGAGGGAACATAGACCACTTCTCAGTGGTCTGAAAAATTTGCAGTCCTGGTTTAAAAACTGCCACACATATGTAGATGCTTTCCTCCCCAACGTTTTGGATCATGGAAGCATATGTATTTCTTATGTCAGTTGTCTTTCTCCCTATGTATATATCAGTGAAATAATAGTAGCTTTTTATAATTACACACAAATTTAAAGAATCTGTATTACAAATGAATATTATAAACAAATTAATATTATAAACAAATTGAAAGATACAGGGTGAGAACAATACTGATAACACTAGTGACAAAGAACTAATAAATTTCTGAAGGTTCAAAAAGCCCATATATATCACTGAATTAAATGCTGACAGTCAGATAGTAAAATGGGCAATGGGTATGAACACTTAGGCCATAGGAAAAGACATTTAGATAAATACACACACACATAACTATCTGAAGAGATGCTTAACTTACTTAAAATGAAACGTTTTCACCTATCATGTTGGCAAAGATAAAAAAAATAATGATTTTAATCTTAATTTTGTGTAGGAAGTAATTCTCTCTCAAGAGTGTGATTCTAAAAGGTTGTTCTTTTTTAACGCAGAGCACAAATAAAGGTCATTTATTGTTTCACTTTAGCTGTTACAGGCCAGAGCAGACAGTCACTTCCAGCAGGGAGCCCTGCCTGCAGCCTTCCAGGCATGGAAAAGACTCTGGTGGTGGCATAAACAGGGAAGTGCCCTCGATGCAAGAGCAGCACGCTTTCACAGGTATGCTGTGCACTCCTGTCCCTGGGTGGGCGTCTGGGGTCTAAATCTGCCATTTGCTTTGTTTTTCAGGCACCGGCCCCCTTGTCTTGGTTTTCCCTGGTTTTTCAATAATGTGAGTTCATTGATTTCATCTAGCAGGAGAAGACAACCAAGATCTCCCCTGGGAAAATTTTTGTCCATCTCTATTGCAAGTGCTTTCAAAGCCAGGTTTTATGCCTCTTCCCTCACGACAAGCTGCCCATTAGCTTTCTGGATCAGAGTGTGGTTGGACCTTGTATTACCTTGGCAGGCCTTCTTGAGTATGATTTCCCTGAAATGCTTGATCCTGTCCTGCTAGACTTGGCTTTTTGGTATCTTGAAATCATAGTCATCAAGAAAATTAGGTCAGGCAAGGAGCCAAAGCTGCATCTTTTTAGCTCCCCTGGGGGCAAACTTGCCCATAGCAAGTCCTTGATATATGTTGGCAGAATGTAATGAAGAAGTTAGTAATTGCTAACCATGTGTCTGCCACTGTGGAGGGCGTGGTGTGATAGGAGAAAGGAAACAAATCCATAAGCTCATTCAACAATGACATCATCGTGCTCATTGATTTCCTTCTCACAGCAGTCCTGAGAGAACTGGTTCAAAATGGCAAATGACTTGTCCATGTAGCATAGCCAGTAAGTAGCAGAGCCAGGGTTTAAATACAGATCTCCCTGATTCTAAAGTCCAAGGACTTTCTGCTAAATCAGGAGGAAGATCTTTTTGATAACTTTGTAGGATCTTTAAATATTTGAGAGGAGATAAGACTGATACACAAGAAACAACTGAAGAACAAGTCAAGAGAATAGATCCATGTGTCCTTAATTAGATTGTCAGCCACAAGTGCTTCTAGGATGAGAGCTAGTGCTGAGGGAAGTAACTGGGGGAGGCTTGCTATTTGCCTAGGGGTGAGGATGGGTGGTGGGAATGGGCAGGATGAGGAGGGGATGCCTCTTTCCTTCTCTTCCCATAGACAGATGATGGACAGATGTCGGAGCAGCCACATGCCACTAATAAAGTGATGGTTTTGGAGATTGCCTGGAGTATGGCATACATCAGCTTAGGGTAGAGAAACAACAGGGAAGGACATGCATTGGGAGAAGTTGCAGTGATCTTGACTTTGGAGGGCTCTGAGTGCTAGTGTGAGGGTGTCAGCAAGAACTCCCAGGCTCCTTAGCACAAAGTCCAAGGAAGTGTTTTTAGGGGGTGGCCACATGGGGAATAGAGGCTGAGAAGCAGATTGATAGCACTGACCTCTGCCCCATCTCCTGCAGAGAGAGTGGCTTCACCTTTACCTAGTTCCTGTATTGAGGTCTGGTATAAGATTCAGTTGAAAAATAGCTTCACTACTTAAAATACACACATGCACACACATGCATGCACACACACCACTTTCCTTTACAAATAAAGTCATGAATTCAATCTGTTGTTTTTTTGTATTTTGACATGCTGCAGGGACCAAAAATTGAGTGTACCTTCAAAATGGCCAAGAGTACCTTCTACAAGGATTTTTTGGGGAAGCATGCTTGGGTGATTTTATAACCATCACTCTTGAGAAAAGAGGGTGGAGAGTAAATTGGAGACAGGAAGTGGCCAGAGACTCGCAGGATGCCAGAGCCTGATCTGGATTTTATCTTGATCAGGTGTAGTTGGCTCTTTTTAGAAAACTTATATTTCCAGACTCCTGCCTTCCTTGCTCATGAGGAAGCAGAATAAGAGCCTGGCTCAGAAGCTGGGCAGGCCTGAGTTCGGACCCTTACTTCATGGCTCTGTGACTTTGGGAAAGCCACTCCATCTTTCTGAGCCTTGGTTTCCTCAGAAGTAAAGTGGAGATGATTTAGTAATGGTACTTATCTTACAAAGTTGTCGTGAAAACTTCAGTGGGATGATCCATGTAAAATACAAGCAGAGTGCCCAGCACAAAATATTAACTATCCCCTTACTCCCTAGAACTGATTTCTGATTCTTGAGGTAAGTTAAAATTCATAAGTTTGGCTAAATTCGGCAAATCAAAGTTCCAAATAAGTGTGTATGTTATATCTTTCCATAATTCTTAGGGTGTTTTTTGTTTTTTTTTAAACAAAGACACTTACTATACCACACACTAAGAACTAAAGAGGTAGGACAGTTCCAGGGGCCATTAATTTGGTGGCATATGTCAGGGTGATTTTTTTTAATATCTTAGGAATACAGACAAAATTTATGGTGGAATCTCATGAATTATGATTAAAAATGGTAGTTTTCTAACCCGCCAGTGAAATATTATGCTGAGAATGAGACTATTTTGTCCTTTTTTTTTCTTTAATTGAACTAAAATTTACATACAGTGAAAGATACAGATGTTAAGTAAACAGTTTGATGAGTTTTCACAAATCATATGCCTGGATAATAGACATCCCAGTCAGCATTTCCACACATTTCCACACACCAGAATGTACCCTCATGCCCACTTCCAGTGAGTCACCCCCTCATAGGTAACCATTGTTCTGAGTGTTGTCATTCTAGGTTAATTTTGCATGATTTTGAACTTTATCTAATGGGGTTGTACAGTATGTGCTCTATTGAAGCCAGTGTGTGGCTTTGAGAGCTCAGTACGATGTTCTGGAGATTGAGCCATATTGTCACATGTATCAGTAGTTCAGTCTTTATTTGCTGAGTAGTATTCTGTTGTATGAATATAAGACAATTATTTTGATTCATTTTAACATAGAAGTTGTTTCTGGTTTGAGGCCGTGATGAATAAAGCTGTTCTGAATGTTTTAGTGGAAGATGTTTTTATTTCTTCTGTAGATACTTAGAGGTAGGCTTCTGGATCATATTTATGCTAATCTTATAGGCGGTCACATCACTTAATACCCCCATCAGCACATAGGAGAATTCCGGTGGTTCGGCATCCTCACTGAAAAGTTTTGACAGTCTTTTCAGTTAAGCCATTCTGGTGGGGTGTGGTGTATTGTCTCGTTTCCCTGGTGACTAATGATGTTGAGTATCTCCTTTAAAGTATGATTAGCCTGGAACAAAGCCTATAGTTTTACCAAGTCCGATTGATTGCCCCGAAAGACGGAATTCCAGAGGAACTTGGGAAAGCCACGCTACCTGAGGGAAAGAATTTGTAAGGATTCCCACTGAAGGATTCTGAGTAGGGTCAAAGAGAAACAGATCAGTTTTGGATTGGTTGCTATTTCTGAGGCAAGATTAGGAGGGATGAAGAGTGGAGATTCACTAGGAAGTACTCTCACAGAATCCTCAGGAATAAATGAAAATAGCAAAGCTTGTCTGGCATTATTGGTATGGAAGCAATAACCACTCCAAAGAGGGGGTGCTTGTGCCATTTTACAACTGCTGCGTGAACTTGGGAGAAACAGTGTTTCCTTGTGGCTGGCTCTATCTGTGTCTGTCCTCCTGATGGGATTAGTGCTAGGGGTGCTTTTTCTCTTTTCAGTCTGAGTTCATTTTTATTCTTTGAATACCAGACAGGCTTTGATTCTTTCAACCTTTGTCAGGTATTTTTTGACCATTTGTATATCTTTTGTGACATGTCACTTCTAGTCTTTTCCCTAGCTTTTAAAAAAGTTGAGTTACATGTCTTTTATTTTTTTATTTTTTATTTTTTTAATATAATTTATTTTATTATCATTAATCTACAATTACATGTGCAATATTACGGTTATTAAACTACCCCTTCATCAGGTCCCCCCCACCAACCCCATTACAGTCACTGTCCATCAGCGTAGTGAGATGCTATAGAGTCACTACTTGTCTTCTCTGAGTTGTACAGCCCTCCCCGTGCCCCCCCAACATTAGAGTTACATGTCTTTTAAAATTATTATTGATTTATAGAACTTAGAGATATATTCGGGATACAAGTCTTTTGTCAGATGTATGTATGGAAAATATTTTCTTCCCGTATGTGGCTCCACTTTTCAGTGTCTAACAGTATTTTTTTTTTTTTGCTTTTGAAGGTTATTTATTTATTTTCATTAAGGTATTATTAATACACACTCTTCCCCCACACCATGTGTACTAAACAAAATACCCCTCAATCCCCTTCTCCCACCCTCCCCACCCACCCTCCCACACCCCTCCCCTTCAGTAACCACTAGTTCCTTCTTGGAGTCTCTGAGTCTGCTGCTATTTTGTTCCTTCAGTTTTGCTTCGTTGTTATACTCCACAAATGAGGGAAGTCATTTGGCACTTGTCTTTCTCCGCCTGGCTTATTTCACTGAGCATAATATCCTCCAGCTCCATCCATGTTGTTGCACATGGTAGGATTTGTTTCTTTCTTATGGCTGAGTAGTATTCCATTGTGTATATGTACCACATCTTCTTTATCCATTCAGCTACTGATGGACACTTAGGTTGCTTCCATATCTTGGCTATTGTAAAAAGTGCTAACAATATATTTTTTTAATTAAGAGAAAAATGGGTGGTTACATATATTGCAATGAATTAATGGTATTTTCTGATGATTAGAAGAGTTTAGTTTTGATACAGTCCAGTTAATCAGTTTTTCCTTTTATGATTAATGATTTTTGGGTTCTAAGGAATATTTGCTGACTAAATGAAAATGTTAGGGGTTGAGTTTGTCCTTGGTTCTTGCCCCCACCACAACAAAGAATTGAAAGGCAGAGGCACAGTAGTGAAGCAGAATGAAAGTTTTATTCAGATACACTGTAAAGGAGAAATGGGCTATAGTCAAGGTAGACAAAGGCAGGCTGCTTACTGTGAGGCTGCTTCTTAGGGTGTTTTTGGCAGGGCAGAGAAGTCCTTGATTGACATTCTTTGGCCTTGAGGGCTTGATCCGATTGGAGGATGAAGACAGTGGGCTGCTCTGACATTTTTACCTGAGGAATTTTTGTCATCTGGGCAGTACCTGTGACCTTAAAGTCACTCTCGGTTCCTGTGGCTTCATTTAATTAATCCTCTGAGTTATCTCTGGCTCTCTGGACTTACTTGATTAACTCCCTGAGTTCTTGGCGGGCCCATCCTCTACTCATCCCGCCTGTCTTTCTGCCTAACAAAAATAGGAAAGCTTGTCTGGGGCATCCTTGGCATGGAAGCAGTAACCACTCAAAGTGGAAGTGCTTGTTGCATTTTATAAAAGATATTTTCCTATATTTTCTCTGGAAGCATTACCGTTTTAGCATTTATATTAGATCTGTGACCATCTTGAATTGTTTTCTGTGTATGGTATGAGGTAGGAGTCAAGTATTTTTTTTCTGTTTTTCAGACATTTCCAGCGCCACTTGTTGAAAAGACTTTTCATTCCCCATTGAATTGCCTTGGCACCTTTGTTGAAAATCAATTGGCTATATAAGTTCGTATCTATTTCTGGACTTTCTCTTCTGTTTCATTTATCTGTTTATCCTTATGCCATTACCAGATTGTGTTCATTATTGTATCTTTATGACAAGTTTTGAAATAAGATAAAATATACCTTCAACTTTATTCCTCCTGGGATTTTGTTTGGGATTATACTGAATCTGTATAGATCAATTTAGGGATGATTGGACATCTTAACCATATTGGTATATTCTCCATTTATATAGGTTTTCTTTAATTTTTTCCTGTGTTTTGTAATTTTGCATAGATGTTTCACACATATTTTGTTAGATTTATTCCTAAATATCTTAATTTTTTGATAATGTTATAAATGGAATTATTTTTAAAATTCATTTTCCAGAAGATGTGGTACATATACACAATGGAATACTATTCAGCCATAAGAAAGAAACAAATCCTACCATTTGCAACAACATGGATAGAGGTAGAGGGTATTAGGCTCAGTGAAATAAGTCAGGTGGAGAAAGACAAATACCAAATGATTTCCCTCATTTGTGGAGTATAACAATGAAGCAAAACTGAAGGAACAAAATAGCAACAGACTCACAGACTCCAAGAAGGGACTAGCGGTTACCAAAGGGAGGGGTGGGGGAGAACAGGTGGGGAGGGAGGGAGAAGGGGATTGTGGGGTATCATGATTGGTGCACATGGTGTGTGTGGGGTCACGGGGAAGACAGTGTAGCTCAGAGAAAACAAATAGGGACTCTGGCATCTTATTATACTGATGGACAGTGACTTCAATGGGGTATGGGAGGGACTCGATAATAAGGGTGAATGTAATAACCACATCGTTTTTCTTGTGAAACCTTCATAAGAGTGTATATCAATGATACCTTAATAAAAATAAAAAATATATCTCAAATATAAAAAAAATTCATTTTCCAATTGTCCTAGTATATAGAAAGACATGGGACACCTTGTGTTCTATGACCTTTCTAAATTCACTTGCTAGTTTTAGTCCACCCATCCATCTTTCCTTCCTTTCTTTTTTTAAAGTTGCATAGGGTTTTCTGCATAAATAGTAATGTCATATGCAAATAAAGACAACTTACTTTATCCTTTTTTTTCTCCTTATTGCATTGGCTAGGATTTCCAATAAAGTATTGAATAGAAGTGATGAGAGGGTACGTGCTTGCTTTTTCTTAATCTTAGGGGGACAACAAAAGCAGTCAGTATTTCACCATTGAGTGTGTTAGTTTTTCATAGATGCCCTTTATTAGATTAAGAATGTTCCTTTCTACACAACAGCAGCAGACTCACAGAACCCAAGAATGGACGAACAGTTATCAAAGGGAAAAAGGGAAAGGGACTGGGGAAGATGGGTGGGAAGGGAGGGATAAGGGGGAAAAAGGGCTATTACAATTAGCACACATATGTAGAGGGTGTGGGGGTGAGTTGGGGGGATACGGGGAAGGCAGTATAACACAGAGAAGACAAGTAATGATTCTATAACATCCTTCTACGCTGATGGACAGTGACTGCAATGGGGTATGTGGTGGGAACTTGATAATAGGGGGAGTCTAGTAACCATAATGTTGCTCATGTAATTGTGTATTAATAATAGCAAAAAAAAAAGAATGTTCCTTTCTACTCTTAGTTTAAGAGTTTTTATTATGAATGGGGATTAAATTTTGCCTAATGTTTTTTCTGCATTTATTGAGATGATTATATGGTTTTCCAGATTTACAAATTTTAAATCAACCTTGTATTCTTGAAGTAAACAGTAAGTCATGATGTATTATCCTTTTTACATATTATTGATTTTGAAATGGTAATGGTTAAAAAAATTTGTACAGGTACTTTCATGAGGGATATTGCTTTGTAGTTATAATGTTTTGTTTTTATTTTCTGAAAGACTTTGGAAGATTGGTATTATTTAAATTTTTAATGGAATTTGATAGTGAAATTATCTGGGTCTAGAGTTTTCCTTATGGGAAATTTTTTGGTTACAGATGTAATTTTTTTAAATAGTTTATTTTGGTGTCATTAATCTACAATTACATGTGCAATATTATGGTGATTAAACTACCCCCTTCATCAGGTCCCCCCCACCAACCCCATTACACTCACTGTCATCAGCGTAGTGAGATGCTATAGAGTCACTACTTGTCTTCTCTGAGTTGTACAGCCCTCCCCGTGCCCCCCTCAACATTACATCTGCTAATCGTAATGCCCTTTTTTCCCCCTTGTCCCTCCCTTCCCACCCATCCTCCCCAGTCCCTTTCCCTTTGGTAACTATTAGTCCGTTCTTGGGTTCTGTGAGTCTGCTGCTGTTTTGTTCCTTCAGTTTTTTTCTTTGTTCTTATACTCCACATATGAGTGAAATCATTTGATACTTGTCTTTTTCGTCTTGGCTTACTTCACTGAGCATAATACCCTCTAGTTCCATCCATGTTGTTGCAAATGGTAGGATTTGTTTTCTTCTTATGGCTGTATAATATTCCATTGTGTTTATGTACCACATCTTCTTTATCCATTCATACAGATGTAATTTTTATGTAGAGCTACCAAGAGTTAAGAGTTTGTTTTCATGTCAGTTTTGTTAAGCTCTGTTTCTCAAGCAATTTTTCATTCTATCCAAGGTGTCAAATATTTTGGCATAAAGTTGCTCATAAAAGTGCCTTATTTTTCTTTTAATGTTTAATTTTCATTCCTGAAATGTGTTTAATGTCCAAATATTTCTCCCCTGACCTGGAGTTTATTTAGAAATGTGTTTAATTGTCCAAATATTTAGGAATTTTCTTGGTATAATATTATTGTTTTTAATTGCTCATATAATTCCATTGACATTAAAAAGACATTAAAAAGGTAACACTATCTTTTTCATTGCTGATTTTGGTAATAAGAGTTTTTACTCTTTTTTCTTGATCAGTCTTGTTAGGAATTTATCAGTCTATGTGAAAACCAACCTTTGCTTTGCTAACTTTCTTATTGTTTATTTTTCTTTAATTGATTTTATCTTTTTATTTATTCTTCTTTCTACTTTGGATTTAATTTGCCTTCCCTTACCTTTTTAAGATAGAAGCACAGATTTTTTTTTGTTAGCTTATTGATTTTAAATCTTTCTTTTCTGATGTAGTATTTTAAGCTATGAGGTTTTCTTCTGATTTAGCTTCATCCCACAAATTCTGATGTTATATTTTTATTATCATTTAATTAAAAATATGTTAATTCCCTTATTTCTTCCTTGACTTGTGGTTTATTTAGCAATGTGTTTAATGTCCCAATATTTAGGAATTTTCTTGGTATATTATTGTTTTTAATTGCTAATATAATTCCACTGTAGCTAGAGAGCATATACTTTGTATAACTTTAGTTTTTGAAATGTATTGACACATTTTATGATCCATGATATGTGGTCTTTTTTGGTGAACCATCCATGTTCACTTTGAAAGAATGTTTATACTATAGTTTTTGGGTCTTGTGTTCTTTAAATGTCTGGTAGAATAAGTTGGTTGATAGTCATCTTCAAATTTTCTGTATCCTTATAGATTCTTTGTCTTCTTGTTCCAGCACTAGAGAGGAATGTTAAAAATCTCCAACTATGATTGTGAATTTGTCTTTTTCTCTTGGTAATACTGTCAGTTTTATTTGGAAGCTCTGTTATTTGATTGTTAGGATTGTTATGTTTTCCTCAGGAATTGCCACTTTTATTTTGAAATGAACCTCTTTGTTTTTGGTAGTATTTCCTCTCTCAAAGTATACTTTGACTTACATTCATATATCCTCACCAGCTGTTTGAGTATTTACTGTTTGTGTGGTTTACCTTTCCCACTCTTACTTCGAATTTATCTGCATCTTCATATTTAATAAAGCATGTCTCCTATAAACAACATATAATTGCATCTTAATTTTTTAGCTAGTCTGACAATCTCTGCCTTTTAATTAAAGTGTGTAGTTCATTTATATTTAGTGTAATTCTTGATATGGTTGCACTGAAGTCTTTATCTGTCTTTTGTTTCTCTGTTCCTCCTTTTCTATCTTGTTTAGGGTTCATCTAAATTTTTTTAGTATTACATTTTATTTCCTGCATTGAATTTAGCTCTGTATCTTTTGCATTTTTAAAACTGTAATTCTAGGAATTACAGTATGCATCAAGTTATTACAGTTCTATCTAAAATGATGACTGTACCACTTCAAGTTAAATGCAAGAAAATAAAAATGGTAAAATTCCTTTCCTCTCTATTCTTCATGGTATTTGTTGCCATATATTTTGTCTACAATACATGTATTTTTACCCAATACAATGTTATTTTTGCTTCAATCAGAATTCTTTGTAATTGAGAACAAATATAGTTTCTTTATATTTACCCATGTATTTGCCATATCCAGTGCTTTGTTTCTTCCTGTAGATTTGAGTTTTCATCTGTATCATTTTCTTTCAGCCAGAATTTTTTCTAGCACAGGTCAGCTGGAGATGAATTATCTCAGCCTTTATGATTATTTCAGTCACTCTTAATTTTTAAAGGGCCTTGTCCTACATATAGAACAATGAGTTGATTTCTCTATCTCCTAACTCCAAAGTATTTTTAAGACATTGTCCCATTGTCTTCTGGCCTCCATTACTTCTGGTGTAAAGTTACCCATCGTTTGTATTGTTCCCCTGAATGTAATCTGTCTCTCTTCCTTTGCATGTAAGATATTTCTATTAATCTTTGGTTTTCAAGAATTAAAATGTGATATATTTAGGTGAAGATTTCTTGTGTTTATCCTGCATGGGATTAACTGAGCTCTTGCATCTGAGGTGTACTCCCTCCCAGTTAAATTTGCAAAGTCTTTTATATTGTTTCTTCAAATTTATCTGCTCTATATCCCCTTTTCTTTCCTTCTGAGACTCAAATTACCTTATGATAGGCTACTGAGTATTGTCACACAGATCACCTAGGCTCCATTCGATTTTTTTTCTATCTTTTTTTACTGGTTTTCTGATTGTATACTGTTACTCTGTCTTCAAGTTTAATGAACTTTCTTCTGCAGTTTCTAGTTGATAGCCCATCCAATGACTTTTCTTCTTAAGTTCTTTTTCCTTTTTAGTTGCAGAATTTTCATTTAGTTCCCTTTTATTATTTTTTTAATTTTAGTAAAACATACATAACATAAAACTTACCATTTTAGCCATTTTTCATGGATGCAATTCAGTGGCATTAAGTATATTCATGATATTATGCAACCATCACCATTATCCATTTATAGAACTTTTTCATCATCCCAAACAGTAACATTGCACTGATTAAACAATAACTTCCTATTCCCATCTATTCCCAGCCTCTTTCTGTCTCTGAATTTGCCTATTCTAGGTACCTCATGTAAGTGGAATCCTACAATATTTGTCCTTTTGTGTCTGGCTTATTTCATATAGCATAATGTTGTCAAAGTTTATCCCTGTTGTAGCATGTGTAAGAATGTCATTCCTTTTTATGATTTAATATTCCATTGTATGGATATACCACAGTTTACAGTCTACCCATCTATATGTTGATAAACACTTGGTTTATTTCTACCTTTTGGCTATTGTGAATAATACTGCTGTGAACATTGGCATACACACATCTGTTTAAATCCCTGCTTTTAATTCTTTTGGTTATATACCCAGGAGTAGGATTAGTAGAACATACTGTAATTCTATATGTAACTTTTTGAGGAATCACCAAACCATTTGGTTATTATTTTTTTTTGTAGTTTCTATTTCTCAGTCAAGATCCCCTATCTGGTAACTAATTTTGTTCATCTTTTCATTTAAGTACTCAAGCTTATTCATAATAGCTGTTTTTAAGTGTTTGTGATTCCAATAGTTGAGTATTATTTCTGTTTGAAGCTTTTTTTTCTTTAAAGGGTGTTGCATTTTGTCTGGCAGGCATTAGTTCCTATTTGTTCTGGTGGTTCTTGTTGATCCTATCAAGTGTGGTTTTATTCTGTTTGTGTGGATCATCTTTTATTTTTTTCTTCAGTGTTAGAGCATGGCTCTTACTCCTAAGCCTTAGTCTTTCTGAGTTCTGATGTTCTCAGCAAGGTCTCTTCCCTCTGACTGGGCCAGAGCTCTATCTCCCAGTGCTGTACAGCCTCTGGTATCTCCATTCAGCTCTTAGCCCTGCAGCTGTCACACTCTGCTAGGCCTCGCAGAGTCTGCCTGTGCAGCCTTCTCTGAAGACCTGGGCAGCCTCACGTAGAATTCCAGGTATTCATATTGTCAGGACTAGTGCAAGTGCTTTCCCCCTGTGGAGTGTGCAAGGTGTCTGTGAGCCTGCCTGTGGGATGGGGTGAGGCCTCTACCTGCCCAGGCTCAGGATGGCCACATGTGTCCACACAGACCTTCTCTTGTGGTGAACTCTAGTCTGTGCCTCAGCTCAATGAAATGGTCATATTCTGCTGGAACCACCCCCCCTCTTTCTCCCAATATCCAGAAAGTGCCCCCAGACAGAAAGTCTGGGTGGCCAAGGGGCTCACCTTGCTTGTTTCCCATCTCTCAAGGATCATAGTCTGCATTGCTTGTTACCTGGATTCTGAAAATAGTTGCTCCATATATTCTGTCCCATGGCTTTGCCCATGCACGGCTCTTTGTAACTGGTGAGCAGTTGTCCCAGCTCTGCTGGCTTTAATGTTAAGGTAAGCAGGTAGACCTAGGTGTCTGTGATAAAGTAGTGGTTCCCATACCTGTCTCCCTGCCCACCTCACCTGGAACACTTATTTTAAATACTGTTTCCAAAACCCACCTCAGATCTCTCAGTCCGGTTCAGGGTATGGCATCTATTTTTAACTACTTCCCCCGAGGGTTTGTGTCCAGCAGCCTAGCTGGTCAGCATGGACTGGAAAGGCTTTCACTGACGATCATTGAGCTCTGTTGGTGATTCGAGGTGGAACTGATGAGAACCAGGGCCTCAGAGTCTGGTCTCTTTCACATTGTATGTGTGCTTGACCAATGCCAGAAATAACCTGAAGAGTACTGGGTTGTTTGTGGGCTTTTTGGCTGTTGTCTGCTTTCCTTCCCTTCCCCGCATCTAAGCTTATTCTCTCACTAGCACAGTACAAGAGGAAAACCCAATTATCTGGGAGTTCTTGTTCTTTTGTAGTTGTTTTAAGTGCTTCCCTGTTATTCTTTGGAATTTTTTTAGGGAGATGTTAGAGAAGCAAGTATTTGCCATTTGGTGGCAGAAGATGTTTCAGCATCAAGAAGACCGCTTGGCAGAGAGAATGGTAAGTGGCTGTCCCAGAGGAGGTGCCTGGGACAGGCAGGACTTGTCTTCCTTGCCTGTGATCAGGGTTCACGAGTTGGGCAGCATCCGGGGTATCTGTTTCCTCTGTCAGTGGAGTTTATACATGGCTCTGGGCCACGGCAGCTCCTGAACATCTGTTTCTTTTTCCTTGGCCATTATGTGTGGCCTGTACTCCTTCTACTTGACCCATTCTGTTCTCTCCCTGCCACCCTGCCCCAGGCCGTCCTCCATGCTGAGCGGCAGCTTCTGCGAAGGGCCTGGTTCACATGGCACCAGCAGGCAGTAGCATGTTGTCGAGCGCGGCGGTGGCAAGTAGCAGCCTGTGCTCACCACTGCCTCGGGCAGCTCAGGAAGGCCTTCTGCATCTGGAGGGAGAGTGCCCGAGGGCTCAGAGCAGAGTGAGTGCTGCCGCCCCTCGGAGGCTCTTTCCGTCGCAGGCCAGCGTGGACCAGAGGAGCGGGGCTGTCAGCTCAAGAGTGATTGTCCAGAGGGTCTAGCTGGCCTGAACTCTGGTTTTAAGTTACAAAAGTTCAACCTGAAACAGTCTAAGCAAAACCAGGGCAGTAGAGAGAGGCGCCTGGGGAATCTCATGGAGCTCCCAGCTGCAGGAACTGGACTAGGGACAGAAGTGCCGTGGCTCTGAGGTCCTGTCCACTGCTGCATCCTGCCCAGACTATGGCCAGGGAGTATGCTGATGGGCATGTTTTGGGATAGCTGACCCCCCAGGACCAGCAGCTGTGGCCAGGGGACAGGTTGTGGTGGTTCTTATCACACCTCATGGTTAGAGGGAGCGGGACAGGCCCACGTGTCCACTGCAACATTGTCCTGCTTTGGTGCCTTTCTATTATCGTTTGTGCTCTGAGGATCTCCCCACCTCTCAAACTCTGGCCACATTTAACCTCCTCCTCAGCTGCCTGCACAGGAACATGCTGTAGTGGTACTTGAAGCCCTGTGAATTCGTCTGCAAAAATTGGATTATATGTATACTTTTCTGGAGGCAGAGCCCAAATTCTTCAGCAGCTCTTCAGAGAGGGTCTTGACTCCCCCAACAAATTTAAGAACCACTAGGCAGGGGCTGGGACTATGCAGAGGTACCTAATGAGAGGGCCCTCACCGGGTCTGGCTGCAGCACTGACTCTGACTGTCTCCCCACAGGAGGATGGGCAGGGAGCTGGCTGCAGAGTTCCACTCGACACGGCTCCTGCATCAGGCCTGGAACAGGTGGAGGGAGGTAAGGCTTTGGCACAGAGCCACCTGTGTGTGGCTTGTGGACAGGCGGACCCATGTATCAGTGTGACGCAGAGCCAACAGATAGGCTCCTCCGCGGGCGCCGCAAGCCTCTTGCCTCTGAGTGTAGGGAAGTGGCCAGGCAGTAGAGAAGTATTAACCTGGTTTCATGAGGTGATGGCTCAGAAATCTGTTCTTTTAGGTCCTGGGCTGTTCTTATCTGAGCTCACTGAATCTAAAATTCCCAGTCTAACCACTTAACAAGGATTCTACTCAAGGTCAAAAATGTTTAAGCCAGTGTTGGCCTCAGCATTTACCCTGACCCTTACAAGCCCGTAAGAGGTGCCTATTTAGAGATGAGGAAGCTAGGGTTGGGGGCAAAGTATGCCGCCCAAGCTCACCCACACCGGGTGTAAAGTGATGGCAAAGCTGAGTCCCACCCTGGCCTGTGGTAGCCGGCTCTCTCTGTCCCCAGTGCCTGGTCCTGTGGGGTGCTGAGCAGCAGAAGCTGAGGAGAGCCGACCTGCATCACCAGCGCACCTTGCTGCACAGGGCGTTACGGAACTGGGGGGTAGGAGTGCTTCCTCCTGATCCCATCCTGCCTTGGGGCGGGGTATTCTTGAGGCTCTCTTTCCATTCCTTATTCCTGCCACTCCCAAAAGAGTAGTTCCACAAGCCTCAAACAGAGAAAGTGCCCTGAACAGAAGGTCTTACAGCCACAGGGCTAAGTTCTTCATCCTTGCTTGGCAGGGTAAATATAAGTGCCAGGGTGCAGCCTGACCATCACAGTGGCCTTTTCTCCTGGAGTCCATTGGGTTTGACTTGTTAGGGGAAGGCCTAGTGAGACAGTCCTCTCCCACTGTCTGGGGGACCTGGCCTTGGGACCTGGGGCTCTTGGCCTACCCCACCCATTGGGGGGAGGCTGCAGGCATCACAGGCCCTGTGGAGAACACACCTGTAGGCCTACCTGGGAGCAGGGACAGGTGTGGGCCCTGGGCAGCCTCTAGTCCTCCTGCTCTCCTGCAGACTTACCAGAGCCAGGTGCTGAGCATCCTCCAAGAAGTGGCAGCCAGGGAGAGTCGGCACAAGAGGCAGCTGCTGCGGTGAGTCTCCCGGCATCCCAGGGCACAGCCTGAGCCAGGGAACAGACTCCAGACCCAGGCAGGCTGGGGAGTCCTGACCCAGGCCAGGTGGAGGGCAGGCGGGCTGCTGGGCTGCCTTGGGCTGCTCGTAGGGTGGTGTCGGCTTTCCCATAGCAAGCTCCCTAGTCACTCACGGCTGGACCCCTGCCATGTGTCAAGCCGGCCTCTGGGAATCAACTATCTCCTGGATGGCTGAGAGACCCCACTTGCCTTGTTCCTCTGAGCACTTTTCCCTCCCCATGTCAGACCTGCAAGGTTCTGGTTTGGAGGCAACACTTCATCCCCTCTCCTGCTTCAGTGGACCCCCTGTGCCCTTCAGTCCTCAGTCAGTCACCTCCCACTGGGCTTTCGCTGACTCTCCAGAGTCGTCTTAGCCTCAGAATTGTCTGCATCTCTCGTGTCCTTGGTGGTCGCTTTTGCTGCCCCAGCTCCAGCTCTCCTGTGAGCCCATCCTCCAGTTCCTGCTAAGTCAAGCTCTAAACTCACTCCTTCCCTGCAGGCCTCCTTCATTCTGCTCTTTCTTTTCCTTCCTCAGTGTTTGTTTAGCACACATGATTCCAGGCTGCCTGCGGGCAGTGGCCCTTCTGGACTTTTTTTTTAACTTCCACCCCTTTCAGAAGCCCATAAAGTGCTCCTCCAGCTTCCCTTTCTCTCTGAACCTCTCATCTCAGCATGAATCACCTGTATTAGCATTGCCGGGTTACAACTCTGCATTTCCCGTTGCATGTAAATATGTGAGAATGTGGGATTCAGTCTTGTGTCCCCAGTGCCTGGCACAGAGCAAGTGCTCAGGAACTGCATATTGAGCATCTACGTCAACGTAGACAGGCCTGTTGGGGAAACAGATGTTCTTAGGCACAGAGGGTCCTTGATTTGGAAGTGGGCTGCAACACCAGGAACAATGCACAGAAACGGCACTGTCTCCACACGGCTGTCACTGTGCTCTCCCTGGCCTGTGCACCTGCAGGGCTGTGTTCCATCTCTGGAGAGAGAACACCAGGGCCCGCGTGGATGAAGCAAAGAAGACCTGTCAAGCAGGTGCTCACTACAGAAGGACCTTGCTTTCCAAGGTGAGGCATGGGGAGGCAGCCAGTCACCCAGGAGGGTTTAGGACTGTGTTCCTCAGAGGGGCTGGCACCAGAGATTTGAGCTGAACAGGGAACCTAGAAAATGGGGTAACTCACTCTCCTCTGGCATATATACATACATGCCATTTGAGCAGTTGGGGTTTATTTATTTTACTGAATTATGAACCAATAACCATTAAAACAAAAGACCACTGTGCATAGGGAACAAACTAGTTCTTATCAGAACCAGTATTTTATACACATGTGGAATTTTCCACTAGAATAAACCATGTAGCCACCATGCCTCTGTCTCCTCGTGTGTCATGAGAGGTTGCTCACTCCTGCTCATCGGCCTCGCAGGTTTCATGGCCATAGAGGCTTTCTGGAAAGCATAGAACATCTCAGGAATGTGAGGTCGTTGGTCACTGTCAGTCGGAAGTGGCGTGATGCCATGTGCGGGGGGAGGTAGGAGGTTGCAGGACGTGGCTGTGGGAAGATGTGTCATGAGAGAGAAGGGATCCAAACAGACTGAAATGAGAGGTGGCCCCTGGCCTTGGGGGTGTTTTAGAAGAAAGCAGTTGGTCAGGAGCCCTGAGCAGCTGTGGTCTGCCTGCCGGAAGGCCGGGGGCGGGTCCTCACGCCGCTGCAGCCTCCCTTGGCTGAGGGCGACTGCATAGGGTTAAAGCCCTGCCTGGGCTCAGGGAAGCTCGGAGGCCAGCATGTGTGTCCCCGGCCCTGGAACGAGGGTTAGGACTCTGCTTGGCTTCAGGGCTTGGCAAAGAGGAGGCCTCTTTGGGGGAGTGGAGTTTGTGGCTGTTTGGGTCCCCTGGCTGCTCGGCTTCCTGTAAAGTGTTGTGTTGCTGTGATTTCACAGGTGTCTCACATTTAAGAGGGTGCATACAGTACATAGCATCCATTTAGCAAGTAATAATAGAATGAAAGACCACACGACTTATTTTTGGTGTGGTATGAAGTTTAACTCCTGGTAGAAAAGTTCCATCGCCTGAAAACTGGGCTTCCTTTGGGGACCTGGGGGTTCTGTCCTGTTCCTGTGGTCTTTGTGGATGTGGGCCCTTCCTGGAATGAGTGTGAATGCTATTATGACCACCCCCTTGGCCTCATCTGTGAGGAGCTGCGGGCAGAGCTGGGCTGTCCCCCAGAAGTCAGGGTGCGCAGTGAGAACTCTGTTCTCCTTGTCTGACATCAGGTCCTGGTCCAGTGGCAGGAGATGGTGTCAGTGCAGATATACTACCGACAGCAGGAGGACTGTGCCATCAGGGAGGCCCAGGAGGTGCTGGGTAGGGGTAAGTGGGGCCTTGGAAGCTGAGGAGAGGCTTGAGAAGGACACAGGGCTGTTTGCTCCCCCTTAGCCTTTGTCTCCTCTTCATGTGCGTTTGTTTCCTATTGCTGAGGTAACGAAGTACCACAGCCTGGGAGGTTTGAAACAGCAGAAGCTTGTTCTTAGAGTTCTGGAGGCCAAGTGCAAAGTCAAGGTGTTGGCATGGCCATGCTTCCCTGAAAGGCTCTAGTGGTGAACCCCTTCCTTGCCTCTGTCACGTTGGGGGCCCCAGCAGTCCTTAATGTTCCTTGGCTTGTAGACACGTCACTGCAGCCTGGCCCATCGTCCCTTGGCCTTTTTCCCTGTGTGTCTGTGTCTCTTTATAAGGACACCAGTCATACTGGGTTAAGGGCCCGCCTCCTCCAGTATGACATCAGTTTATTACATGGCACTGACCCTCTTACCAAATAACATCAGTCCTGAGGTTCCGGGTTAGATGTGAATTTTGGGACTAGCTGTTCAATCTAATATTTATAGCCTTCTGCTTCCAACCAGTGGCCAACCAGCTTGTGTTACAATGAATACTTATCTGGCAGGGGAGACACCGTGATCAGGAAGGTGGTTCTCCCAGGGCGAGGCTCATCCATTGCACTCCGGATGTGCTGACCCCTGCGATTTCCCCAAATGTGGGAAATTCGGGAAAAAAAAATGTCAGGGCTCAAGATCCAGAGAGAAATAAAGAAATGAAGCTGGGAGGGAGGAGATGTGGTGGTCGTGGATGGAGGAGGTGGGGTGGTCCTTCCAAGGCCTGCCGCTGGGCAGCTCAGCCTGCTATGCCCGGGCCTGGCTGCCCTCCTAGGGAAGCTGCAGCACGTGGCAGGCCCTGGGCTTGCTGTGTCCTTTATGGATGGTACAAAGGACTTGGGAGATCGTGTGACAAGACACTGGTTCTCAGCACATAGTAGGCGTGCAGTCAGTGCCTGTGGGACCACTTCTTGGCTTAATTAAGGGCTCTGAGTCTCAGGCATGGCTGGGAAGTCTATGGGTGGGCTGGGTGCTGGAGGAAGTCAGCTGGACTCAGGATGATGGGTCATAAGACACTTCAAACGGAGGGCTTACAACGTTCAGGCAGGGACATGTGCTGGCTGCGTGATCACGGGCATGGCCTCTCCAGGCCTCAGTTTCTCCATCTGTAAAATGGGGGTGGTAGTGCCTGCCTCTTAGCATTGTCACGAGAATGCAGGGAGTCTGACATATTCCTGCTTGACGCAGTGCCCCGGGAGTGCCAGCATCTGCACTGGTGCTTGGCTGCCAGGCCTGGGTCTGCCGCCCCTGCCCCCAGCGGGTCCTGGAGGACACCCCATCTTGGCCTCAGAGCCTAAGAAAAGGGAAAAATCAAAAGAAAGTACATGTTCCCTCAAGACTCTGAACGCAAAGCTCAGGGTGGGCGCCTGCCTGCCTGTGGAGCCCCAGATGTCAGAGGGCATGGCCCTGCAGACGCTGCCTCCTCCCCAGGCCTAGCTTGGGCTGCTTGACTTCTCTGAGCCTGTTTCCTTCCTGGCAAAATGGGGCCACCGCCTCCTGCTCCCTCAGACTGAGGGTCTTCTCATTCATATGCCAGGCATGTCTTCAGGGGCCCTAGCACCAACACCTTTTGTCACTGCAGACAAGCATGTGGCTCTGGTGGGCCACGGGGGCACACAGTACACAGCAGACCTAGTTCTGGTCCCCTTGTGCTCACAGTGGCCGAAGGTGGCCAGAGGTGTCCACGCAGAGTGGCCGCCATCCACAGATGGTGGTTTCGCCAAGTGTGGGCTGACACCCCAACCCTGTCCCCACAACCTTTTCCACTCTGAACCTTCACCATTGATAGCTGCTTGTAAAAATCCTACCAAAGGGCAAACTAACTTGGATCTGCTTTAGGCTGTCTCAGGGCCTGGTTTCAGCACTGGCGGGTCTGTGGCCAGAGAGCCACCCTGGAGACAGTCCAGCTGGAGAGGGCGGCCCAGCATTACCACCAGCAGCTGCTGCTGCAGGTCCTGACCGGGTGGAAGGCGCACCATCTGGGCTGTGTCAGGAAGAGGGTGAGGCAGGTGACATCCCCCCAAGTTCACCACTGCTGCGGGGCTGTCCCAGCCAGGAGCCCACCCCCCTGGGAGGAAGAGGGCCTTCGCAGTACTCACAGCAGCCAGTACGGGTACAAAGGGGCTGGGGCGAGCCAGCCTTAGGATTGGCCTCCCCCAGGTGGAAGGTGGCTCAGCAGAGAAACCTGACTCTATGGTTTGTCAGAGCTGAGGGATACACGGAGTCATCTGGACACCCCTGCATGCTGCAGGAGGCCCTTGGCTTCATCTGGGCCTCCTGCTGTCCTGGGGGGGGATAGTTCCCTTGGGCCTACAACCCCTCACGGCTGCCCGCACGTGGTCTGGGCCTGGGGCCCTGGCTGCATTCAGCCCACAGCCCCTGTGCACACGCTCTCTCCCCAGCTCCTGCAGAGGCAGGGTGCCCAACTCCTGGCCCAGACACTCGGCCGGTCCTGCTTCCGCCAGTGGAGACAACAGGTGAAAGCTATTGAGAAGCCCCCCACTTTCCGCTGCCTCCTGGGCCCACACTGTTAGTTCAGCCTCATCTCAGGCTCTCCTCCAGGATTGTCATTTCCTGACACTGCCTGCTTCCACCTGTGGCCTGTGTAAGGCCAACTCACTTCAGGGCCCTGTTTCTGCAGTGTCACATTAAGGCATACATCAGGGTTAGATCCAAGAATTAGTATGAAATGCATTTTAAGTCTCACCAAGGCCTTGATAAAATGCCCCGTGGGACTGTGTCATGCTAGCAAACCTCATGTGCTAGCTTCCCTGTGGCTCTCTGGGTTGCAGTGTGGGGCCTTCCTGGCTTCTCTCCACCAAGCCCAGCAAGCGGCCCTCACTTATTCCCTTCCCTCACAGCTCTTCACGTTTGTTCTTTCCAAAGGATCCTTCCTGGATCCACCACCTCAGGGCAGAGCTGGGCCCTTCCTGGTATAGAGAGGGTAGTGCCCAACTAAAGGGAGTGGTCAAGGAGATCTTCCTGAGGGTGATGTTTCCAGTAACCTTGTCTTCCTGGCCCACAGCTGGTGACCAGGAGGCAGGAGCAGCAGGCCACGGTGCGGGCCCTTTGGTTCTGGTCCTTCTCCCTCCAGGCAAAGGTAACGGGGGCTTCAGCCTCTCCCAGGAGAGGACCAGGCCTCGGTGGAGGGCAGGGCGGGTTGGGGGCACAGCCCTTGCAGGAGAGCTGGGCCTCACCTCCTCCTCTCCCTGGAGGTGTGGGCTGCGTGGCTGGGCTTTGTGCTGGAAAGGAAGAGAAAGAAAGCGCGGCTGGAGAGGGCAGTGCAGGCCTACCGCCAGCAGCTCCTCCAGGAGGGTGTCCCACGCCTGCTGCGATTCACAGCCGACATGAAGGCCTTCCGGCGGGAGCTGCATGCCCAGCAGCAGGTGCAGGTGGGCCCGGGGTCCTGTTTTCTTGTGGGGCAGCAGGACCCGGCATGACCTGACCAGGGGCTGGTTGCAGGCAGTCCACAGTCTCCACCATGCGGTCCATCGGTGTGCCATGCTCTGGAAACAGAAGGTGCTGGGCCCAGGCAGAGAGCCCCAGCCCCGCGCATACGCCATGCCTGGCAAGAGAGTGACATTTGAAGGTCCCCTTCCTGACTGTGTTGCTGCTGGGGCTGGAGGTGCCACCCTGGAGACCAAGAGGCCGCGAGCTCCTTGGGGGCCTCAGGGAGCTCCGGGCAGCCTGGCCGTGGCTGCCAGGGACCCCCAACTCCTAGAGCTGTGAGTAGCCCACAGCTCTTCTTTCTCCTTGTTTCCACCTGGGGCAAAGCTTGGACTGTACAAGAGGGAGAACACTGGGCCCCGAGAGTCATTGCTGAGCCGCTCAGCCCCCCTCTCCAGTAGGACCCTGATGCTCCCATTGTTGGGCCCTAAACGAAAGGACCACAGCCTTTGTCCCTTCTGGAAGCAGGAGAGAGTGTGTGGTTAACAGGGAATAGCTGTGGGGCGGCCTGCCTGCCTGCCCCACACCTGCCAGTCTCCCAGCTTCTCCCCGTACAGCCAGGAAATGCGCTCCCTCTCAGAAACCCCCCTTTTTGTGAGCTGGCCCCTGCCTCATCACCCCCACCGTTGGCTCCCAGAGTGACCAGTGCTGCCCGAGCCTGGGGGAGAGGCGCCAGCCGGGGCCTCCATCCTGCTCTGCCTCCCTCCGTGCCTGACCCTGCTTCCCCATGATGTGGGATGAGCAGCTGTCACCTGGGGGTTGCTGTAGAGGTCAAATGAAACGACGTGGGCAAGGTATCCCCACAGCATCAGGCTCAGGCCATTGGAATCACTAGTTCTGTGTGACCAAAGCCCACGCAGCTCACCTGTTAACTTCGGCAAGAGCCTTTCCTTCTCTGGCCTTCAGTCTCCCTGTAAGATTGGAGGGGTTGGACTGGATGAGCCCTACTGCACAGGGGTCTCAGGCGCCCTGCAGCCCTGGGCAGCCTGGAAGAACAGGCCTGTGTTTCTTCACAGTAATGTTGCCCGCTTGGCAAGGAAGCAGCCACGACGCCCAGACTTCCTGCTGGAGCCCATGTGGAGCCAGAGGCCCAAGGGGTGCGGCACCCTTAGGGGCCAGGGGTAGGTCATGTCCTGGGCCCCCAAAAGCAGGAGGTACTTTCACTTGGGGCCTGAGATTTGGGTGGGGCCTTAGGGTGGGTGTCCCCTTTCTTCCCTGCTCCCTAGGAGCGTTGACCATCTCCTGCCTTCCCTCTGCTCAGGTCTGAGGTGCCATGGGAGCACAGCCTAGGCATGGCCCAGCCGGCGGGCCCTTCCCTGACGAGGCCTGTCCTGGCAAAAGCATGGACAGCACTGGTCCCAGGCAGCCGGAGGCCCCCGCCCGAGGCCCAGCCAGGGCCCCCTGGCCTGAAGCTGCCCCCGCGGGTGCATCCAGGCCCAGAGCTGCTGCCTCCCTCCTCCTTCATGCCATGTAGGGTGGAAGCACCTGCCAGGGTAGGTTCTCCCGGTCACCTGGGGTACATTCTTTGGGCCTCGGTGCTGTAGCCACAGTTGTACTTAGTGCTTCTGGAGCACTCCTGGCTGTAGAAGACGCAGGGAGGGCACAGTTTCACTCACCAAGTGTGGGTGCCACCGTCTGAGGGACCCAGCAGCGAAAAGCCCGCCGAGGCCCCTTCTCCTGAAGCTTATCTCCTAGTGGTGGGGACAGAACCCTGCACACACGTGAAAAGAGCAGGTCAGAGGGTCGTGCATGCCCTGGTGAAAGTTTGGGTTTTAAGAAGAATAGGAGATTGTGCAGGACGGCTGGCTGCAGTGATCTGATGGTCTGGTGGGAGGGGCTAGTGGCCGGGACTCAGGTGGTGGCTGTAGATGTGGGCAGGTGCCGTTGTAAGGCCGAGCAGGCAGGACTCCTCTGAGGGGTCTGATAGGAGGAAAGGACTCTATCTAGCATGGCTCTAGGGCTTCTGGCTTGAGTAACTCAGGGAATTATGGGTTCTTTTACTAAAGGGAAAATGGGGTAAAGCATAAAGAGCTTGCCTTAAACCTGTCAAGTATGAGATGAAGCCACAGGAGCCTGGCCTGCAGGGAAGAGGGCAGGGCTGGAGATAAACACTGAGGATCTGTAGCAAGGTTGTAGGCGAACCCCTAGGAATCAATGAGGCCACCCGGGAGGAGGGGCCAGGGCTCCTGGGACACTTGACATCCACAAGGAGTGTGGGCAGTGTGGGCAGGCGGGTATGAGGAAGGAGTGTCAGCAGGGGTGGACCACCGAGGCGCGGGTTCCTGAAGAACTGTGGCCTGAGCAGGGAGTGGGGTGGGGCTGATGGTAGGACAAGGCCCACTGCCCATTATCACAGGAGGGAATGGAGAAGGGTGTAGGTATGCAGTTAGACAAGGACAATAGCCACTGACCACTTTCCTCACTTAAGGGCAAGTACAGAGGCAAGCGTGAAAGGTCAGTAGGCTTGAAAAGCTACTCAGGACGGTGCTGAGCCAGGCTCTGGGGAAGGGGTGGGACTGGACAACAGAGGTGTGGGGTATCCCTTAGGTTGCTTGTGGGACTGTCCTTGGTGTCAGGTCCTGAGGGAAGGCATAGGGCCAGACTCTGGGTAGCTGGCTGCAGGAGGTGCAGGGCAGCCCAGTTCCTGGGGCCTAGGCTGGCCCCTTCCTGCCCACCCACAGTGGGTGGCCTCAGTGGCCCCTCTCCAGCCCTTCTTTGTGTCTTTCCTTCCTTTACAGCTGTCAACATGGCTGACCACCCCTGGGCTTAGGTCCCAGGCCCCTCTACCCCCGGCCAGTGTCCCTGAGCCCCGTCTGCTCCTCCCTTGGGACTTCACAGGCACCAGGCCTGAGCCCAGCTCTGGCTCTGCTGCTGCGGGTGCATCCCTGAGACCTGTGGGCATGGCAGGCACCTGGGACCCCCCCATTCAGCCTGGGCCCTGCAGAGAAGGGGGGCCACAGCAGGCTCCTTCTGTTGCCCTGGGCCACACCGACCTGGAGGCTGAGCTTGAGGGCATCCGGCAGCAACTGCAGGATCACCAGACCACAAAGCAAAACCTCCGGTAAGCCCCGGAACAGCCCTGCCGTGGCCCTGGGCACTGCCGCTCTCCCCAGAGCCAGCCGCCAGGGCCCCAGTGAGGGGGGTTGGGGGAGCGGCAGCACTGCCGTCCTGCTCAGGAGGGCCCAGGTTGCCCTTACTGTGGGGCAGGGAACAAGGCTGAATGAAACAACCTGACTGGGTCATGTGAAAACCAGGACTGGGGTCTATCCAACGATGTGACTGTGACACAGGATGACGGAGCTGCAGAGACAGGCCTGGGCCCAGCTGCTTGCAGTGTCCCCACATCCAGGCCAGGGACCCTCAGCATGCAGCCTTGGAGATCAGTGAGGAGAGGGACAGGCTGGAGTTCTGCCTGGGCGCGGCCAAGTGGCCATCTGCTGGGCAAGGGACAGGGACAACCCTCCTCCCTCCACTCATATCATAAGTAGCTGATGTGCTTCTTCCCAAGCCTGAGGCTCTGCCAGGGGCCCAGCCAGTTGGGCAGCGCACGTCTCTCCCCCTCAGGTCTTGCCAGCGGCAAGCACGCAGCCTTCGCAGGTGGCTGGAGCTGAGCCAGGAGGAGCCCAGGCCTGAGGACCAGGAAGCGGCACAGCGGGTACAGGAAGAGCTGCAGGAGGTGAGGCGCCACCCCGCCCCCGCCCCCGCCCCCGCCCCCGCGGGCTGCTTCTCAGCTTTGTCCCTCCCTGGCCCCAGGTGGAACTGCAGATCCAGCAGCTGGCGGCCAAGCTCCAGGCCCAGTGCCAGCCCATCAGTGCCTGCATTGCCCGCATCCAGGCCCTGCGGCAGGCTCTATGCTAGAGCACACCACAGTAAGGCCTCAGCCACGTTCAGAACGGAATGCAAGGCTGCAATGAGTTTTATTGTTTTATTTCAAAATGTTGCAATTAAATGAATTACTGATCAGAAGTCTCCCACTTTTCATACAAAATACTGTGCTACTGATACAGTTGAAAAAGTTCAAATGGCTTCTCCTGCAGGAGAAATTCACAGCATCGCCAGGAAATGTGAAACCTGGCCCTGTCCCCACCATCAGTGTCTCCCCATGGACTATGTACCTGTTGCCTGGGGAGAAGTTTTCTAGGCAATGACCCACTACCCTCTCAACACACCCAGGCTCTTCTGCCTCCAACACAAGCCCTTGAATCAATAGCAGCAACGTTCCCTTATTTTATATAGGGCTCAATCGGGGGCGGGGGGCGGGGGGCGGGGGACAGAAGGCTGCCCCTGGCACCAGCGGGGCTGCCACAATCTGCCGGCCCCACTCCTGATACCATCCACCTGGGCTTGGGAACTGGTCTCACTTCCTGGAAGAGGACTTGCCAGCTCTGAGAGGTCATTCCTTGGGGGTCTATGAAGAGCCACACCCTTAGATAGCAGCCTCAGAAGATGCGGGCAGAGCCAGGGTGATGCCTTCAGGCACAAGTGCAAAGAAGAAAGACAGCTTTTCTCAACAAGCAGGGTGGGGTGAATTTGGGAACAGAAAGCAGTTGCACTAAAAGCTGTGCAGCCCGCCCAGGGGACAGACAGCATGGGCCCAGTCAGTGCCAGGAGGCACCTCACCCTGTGCAGGGGAGACAGGGAGTTGGCCAAACAGTGATGGAGGAGCAGCAGGAAGGCATAACCACTTGTCTTAGAACAGAAATCAAGACCAACTGACAGCCAGCAGATGCAGGGCCTCCAGTTTATCAACAGGTTTAAAATCTCCAAAAGGGAATTTGAGCTCATCCTGGCCTGTACTTTCTTAAGAGGGGATGAGGTAGGTTCGAGGGCATGACAGGGGCTCTGACCTTGTCTGCATCTCTGGGTCAGCAAGAACAGAGGTCACCCAGGTCCTGCCTGGTCTGACCCCACAGCCCTGAGACAGTCCCCCCTCCCCTGGACAGCTGTGGAGGTTCCCCTCAAAAAGTCCCTCCCATTTCTGTAGAAATGATCCCTTAGCAGCTGCAGCCAGGAAATAGGCTCTAGAGGGAGCCCAGGGCCTCCCCAAATCGGATCTTCTGTCCTGCTTTCAGCTTGAAGTTGAAGTCCTTGGGGGCCTCGAAGATGAGCACGATGGTGGAGCCCAGGTTGAACTCGCCCAGGTGCTCTCCCTTGCGCATGGGGACGCCCTCCTTATTGGCGTGCGTCACAAAGCTGAAGTCATTGTAGGAACCCTTACTGTACCGTGGGCTGTTTGTGTGCAGGTCCTGGGGGCCAGGGGGGCAGTGTGTGTCAAGTCCTGCTCCCTGGACCTTGAACACAGCTCTGCTGTCTGTCCCAACCCAGTGCAGAAAGGGAGGTGGGACAGTGACTCACCCCATGGGTCTAACTAGGCACAGTCCTCAACCCCAGCTGTGAACTGGGTCCCTGAAGGGCATGGAGGAGTCAGACCTCTCTTCTCCAGGACCCAGCAGGCAAGGGGCAGTCATAACACACCACCAAGAAAGGCCCTCCCACTCAGCCCCCAACCAGCATGCCCCACCCAAGCAACAGTCCCCTTTGGTTCTAGGCAGAAGCAAAGGGCAGTCAATTCCCTCTCCAGACAGGGCATGGGCGGTGGGGCAGTGCGGGGGCAATGCAGTACAGGAGCTCAGGGCCCAGACCCTTCCTGGGGCAGCTGCAAGCAGAGCCAGGCCTGGACTTACGGTCCCAACAGATCTGGCTGCACAGGAGATGATGGGGCAGGTGACCCAAGTTGCCCAGGCCTTGGGTGACAGCAGGACCTGGACTTTGCTTACCCGGTCAAAGTAGATGCGGATGGAGCCCACATTGGTGGCCCCCACGGCCGTCAGTGAGAAGAAGCCATGTTTCCAGTCCCCGGTCAGGACTACCCGCTCGTTGTGGCAGAAGAGCTCTTTGATCCAGCGGGCCATGCCAGGGTTCACGGACATCAGGGAGCCTGCGGGGGCAGCGACACTGCCACTCCCCACCCAGCAGAGAACCAGCTTCACAGAGCCTGCGTCACCCCCATGTCATTGCAAATGCAGAGTTGCTTGGACCCCAGGCCGCCCCCCACTGCCCACACCCAGAAGGACAAGAAGTCAACTCCAGGCTCAGCAATCCAGATCTGTCACCTGACACCAAGAAGCCAAGGAGGCCTGTCTGAGGCCCAAGGAGGAAGTTCCCACCCATGTGTGGGTCCTGGCCTACCTGGGAAGTGGCGCCGGTGGGAAACAGTCCAGTCAGTGGGGGAGTGGAAGCAGTGATAGTCCCCGGGGGCCAGGTAGATGACGCAGTGGTAGAGCTCATTCCCCTCCTGGGTGACCAGCTGGTTCCTGAAGGAGCCGCAGGGGGCAGCTATGGGGGCAGACAAGACAGCCCAGCTCTCAGACAACACCTGACGTAACCAGCACAGAGCCTGCAGCTGACACGGGCTTCAGGAAGTCCCCAAGCTCCAGGCTGTGGTTCCGGGCCCTCTGGCCAACCCACTCCCATCCTTCCTCCCATCCAGCACAGCCACCCTGTGACTGGGAAAGGACCCACCTGGTGGGAAGGGCAGGTCCTCCATGGTGGTGCGCGGGCCCAGGAAGGACTCCAGCGAGTAGGTTAGCCCCTTCACTTGCTCCACTTCGCAGTTCTTCACCTGTCCAAAGTTGAGGATCTTCCCATCTGATGGACTGATCTGTAAGGGCCAAGAGATGCTTGCTTCTGAAGGGGGACAGGTGGGGCCACCCAGGTTGGTGGTGCTGGGACCAGTTCCCAAAGGCAGAGGCAAGAACTGCATCTCTGAAGGGTGCATTGGCAGGTGGGGTGGGGCCTCACCACGCTGTGCAGGCCACAGACAGGCCGGGCCTGCGGCTTCAGCTTGCGCCGGAAGAACTCGCTGAGGTTGCGATAGTGGTGCAGGTCCTCCACAGCTGCCTCCTTCATGTTCACCCCGAAGGTCCAGATGTACAGGCTATAGACAGGCCTACGCAGCCAGTGCGGCAGCTCCACCTGGTTCAGGCGGCCCCAGGCCCGCGACAGAAGGCGTGTCGGCACTGACTTGTACAGGGCCACCTGTAGGCAGAGTGTTGTCATGCTGTGCACCCCCACCCCAGTCAGCTGACCCCCACTGTGGGCACCCATGATGGCCGTATGATGTGGCTGTTTCTCACTAGGAACCAGACTGAGCCTACCAGGTACTCTCACAAACTTGAGTCCCAACCGAGACCATGACACAGTGACTTACAACTTGAGTGTTTCAGTTATTTTATGCAGAGAAGGAAAGCAACCGCCCCAGTCGCAAGAGAGACTAGTCGGCAGTCTCACTTCTTGAAGGGGGTGGGCGAGGTGGTAAATGGATGTGATACCCTGAGAGAGAGGCTAGGGCAGAAGGCAGCATGTGCATGTCCCGGGCCACCAGACAGGAGGGGCCCAGGAAAGTACAGCCCAAAGCGCACTTCCTCATCCTACAGGAAGCAGGGAGAATCCCCCGCAGCAGTGTCAGGACTTGCGCATCACACGCCGTACTGGTCCTCCAGGCCAGCACTACTGGGTGTCCTGTGACTGGGCCAGTCCGCAGAGCTGTCTGCGCCTGCCGTCCCAGGAGGCAGAGGGGAACCAGCCCCCAGGGCCTCTCGCACACTCTCAGGGCCAGGCGACCTGGAAAGGGCAGCCTCTTAAACCTCAGGAGCTACTGCCACAGTGGGACCTGCCTCTAATTGGCGGCTGCTGCTTGTCTGAGCACAACGTAGACACCAAGTCCCCAAGGGGCAGAAGTAATTTCATTCCAACTTTAAACACCTGTACGAGGTACTGAGTTAGCGGCTCAATGCAGCAGCCCAGGGCCACTGTGGTCTAATGTCCAGTGCCCGGAACAGAGTTTCCTCCTTGGGGTCAGCCTGCCCAGAGAGCCCAGAGCAAGGGAGCCAGCCCTCCAGGGAAAGGGGTGTCTAGGTCTACAAAGGCATCTTCATCCTTAAGGAGCCCAGAGAAGCCCCAGTCTGGGTGGACCACCCTCTGGCATCCAGGAATTATTTTGGATTCCTCTTAAAATCACTTGTAAGTTCTCTCCTGCCGGAATGCAGGAAATCAGTCACACACCATTTTCTGAATGTGCAGTGTGGGTTCCTTCCAGAAGCAGAGCCCCAAATGGCATGAATGCAGGCAAGGAAAGCACACAGTGGACAGCGAGCCCACGTGGCCACCGACCAGCCTGGCCTCTCGGCACGACCCTCCGAGGGCTCAGCCCCCACAGCCCTCACCTCTCATCTGATCACCGCCTCCTCCGCCTCCTGGGCCCCAGCCCCAGGCCTGCCGTGGGAAAGCCAGCCAGCAGCCTACGCACACTCACCCTGCTCACAGGCCTCCATCCCACCCGGCTGAGCGGTCTGAGGGCACCGAAGGGCAGCAGGTAGTAGAGGACCGTCAGGGGCCAGGAGCGCAGTTTCAGGGTAGGTCTGGACATGCAGCTCAACTGTCCCAGTCTCCGCCTCAGGGCCAGCTGGGGGAAGTGCAACCTGCAGGGCACATGTCCAGGCACGGCCAGCGTCAGAGCCCAGGGTCTGGGAGCCCCAGGAAGCCCCACCCCACCCCAAGCAGCGCCATTCTGTCCACTGGCCGGCAGCAAGCCCGCCTCTCTGCAGAGTTTGCAGCCTTGGCGTGGCCCTCGTCCCAGCCCCACTCTGACCCAGTCAGGAGCCTGCCTATGTGTGGTTGGCACACTCATTTCCCTATCTCCCCGCCTGCCCATCTTCTGAAGACTGGTGGGAATTGGGGGCAGAGGGTTGAGACCCAACTCCTGGCACCTCTTTGAAGGTGGAAGGGGCCCTGGCTCTGGGCACAGTCCCGGGAGACAGACGCAGATCCTGCTGGCAGCCCCCACCCTCCGGGGGAGAACTGACAGCAGCAGGGCAGCTGTTACTACCGCCCGTTCCCTCATGGCTCCAGGCCTTGGTTCCTCATCTAATAAATTAAAAGGACTGGGCCTGACAAAGCCAAAAAGGAAGACACACGTGAACATGCACATGCACGCATGCACCGCCCACCCCCAGCAGCTCCTGCTCCATCAGCATGGTCTTTCTACTGCCAGTCAGGTTCTCCAAAACCAATAATCCAAGTTAGCGAGGAACCTCCCCTGAACCCTCGGGCCACCTCCCAGGTCTGCTGGGGCCACACACCTGAGCAAAGGCCCTTTGCTTCAGCAAAGGTGACAGGCCTGTCCCCAAACCCCACCAGTCCAAATTCAGTACATTCAGCACAGGCTTGGGCTCGCAGTAGTCGCTTAAGCCTTCCCACCAGAAATATGGCTTCCTGGGGCACAACAGTGAGGCCCACATCCCTTTGTGGCGTGCCTAGGCCCTAGAAAATGCTGAGGCCCCAGTGTAGCCATAAGGAAGACCACACTACCACCCAGTCTGAGAATGTCCCCAGGCCTCAGTTTCCATATCTGCAAAAGGACTGCATTCACCCGGGTGCTGTAAGGCCCCCATCCGCACCCGTCGGCACCCAGAGAAGCTCTGTCCTCTGCCCTCGGCTGTGGAACAAACCAAGGGACAAAGCAGCATCTCAACCGATACCAAAAACAGAAAAAATGGAGAACCGCGCTGATGGCTGCGCCCTGCACCAACCCCACAGCTCCCTGCGCTCCCTGCCTTCATTCTCTCCCATCCCCCGCACTGTTTTAAAAGGCCAGGAAGGTGATAGGGAGCCAGGAGACGCTGGGCAAATCACTGCGCCCAGGGGCTCCCCTCATGCAGAAGCAGAAGGACCAGTCCTGGAGAGCCGCACCCTCCTCCCTGAGTGGGTGGGGCTGGGCGAAGGGGCCTGGGAGCAACAGGCCCGCCACCAGGCCCCCAGCTTGCTGGCCTCCCCCAGTACCTGAAGCGGGCTCTCCGACTCAGGCCCCTGGGGCCGGGCCCCTCCAGCGGCGGGGGCTGATCCCCCGGCCCCCTGCCGCCACCTCCACCACGGGGCTGCTGGACGTGAACTCTGACCTTCCGGAGGTCGTGGCGAGGCACAGAGGGGTTAGGACGCTGCGGGCAGCATCTCACCATTTCGTCGCGCGGAGCTCCGGTCCTCGCCGCGCCTCTGACTGACACATGGTGGGCGGCGCCAGGCCCGCTCGCCTTTGTTTCTCCTCCTTCCTCCCTCCCCCCCCCCGCCAGAGGAGCTCCGGGGCTGTCACCGCTCTGCAGGCTCTGCCTCTGCCAGGCTGCCTGGGGGCTGGTGGGCCGCTTGCTGGCTTGGTTGGGTCCCGGCGGCTCCCAGGGTGCAGATCTGAGGTCGGGGCTATTTGCAAAAACAGGCACCAGTCACACACCTGTTTGGGTCTGCTGCACAAGCCCCTGCTCTCGGCCCACTGTCCCCAGGCCTGGCCACCTGCCCACGCTGGCACGGAGGGGACCAGGCACCTCTGGAGCACCAGGGGGAATCTGAGCCTGGCGTTCCAGGCAGGTGCCCAGCGTCAGCCTGTCTGTGGCTTAAGCAGCCCCTCCCTTGCCAGGACCTGACCCACTTTCCATTCAGGTAACAAAGCAGCATCTGAGGAGTAAGGGAGCGGGAAGGTGAGAAGGGCGCAGTGTGTGGGACCCTGGGCATCTGACCTGCTCCATTCCCCAGCCTTAGGCCCCCCATTTCTGACACCAACACCCCCAAAGGCCTCCTCCGAAGATGAGCACTGGGGTGACCTCAGGAAACGGGAGTGGAGATGAGAGGCTGTTCCCCGCCCAACTTCGCTTCAGAGCAACGCAGGGGCCAGTGGGCAGCGCTGCCTGGCTATCAGGACACACCCGGTCTCCACAAAGCCCTTCAGGCCGCCCGCACAGATAACAGGGAAAGAGAACAAACATCCCCCAGTTGCTGCTGTCTCAGCCCAGGCCTCAGCAAGGCCCTGGGGGGAGGATGCACACCAGCCTGCCTCCAACCCCAACTGCAGGCTGCAAAGGGAACACGCATCTGCTGCCACCTTCAATGAAGAAGGCAGGTCCCCAAAACTGCTCCTAAGGCAGAGAGCCGACGCAGCCAAGCCGAGGACCCCGGCACGGCCAACACAGTGAAAGAGCATCAGGCCCCAACTCAGACAAGACTCCACCGTGCAAGGATGAACGTCTGACACCCTGGCAAACCCACCTCGAGAAACGGGAGAATGCCGCCCTGGCTGCTGCCTGGAGAGTTGATGAATCCCTGGGTGTGCAGTGGCCTGGGGGAGCTGGGCCAAGGCTGACTACAAGCATGGACATCTGCTCTTGATTGAGGAAATGGTGGGTCCTGACCCCTCCAGCCCACTCCCCAGGACACTTTCCGGGCCAAGTGACAGCACAGCTCACAGATGGGAGGTGGTCTACCCACCAGACCTCACCCAGAAGCAGATGTATGCACAAGCCTCTAGCCTTATCCTGCCAGGCCCAGGGGCCTCATGGACACCCCTGCTCCTGCCCCAGGCCCTGCTAAGCCTCCTGTTTACTTTTCCGGTCTGGGACAGTCAGGTTGCCTCAACCATATCAGCGATGCACTGAGCACACCACCCAACCTCTCTCTGGCCAGTCAGACCATGGGGCCTCACACTGGCCTCCTGCCAGCTCCCCAGGGAAAAGAGGCCAGAAGGGGCAACAGGCAGTGGGGCTGAGCCTGGCCCCTGGCTCCCAGGCTCTTTCCCTGTCTCTGAAAACCCTAGGAATGCTGGGACTAAGCACACAGCTGAGACTCACCATAGGGGTCAATGAGGCTTTGGGGAGGGGATAGGAGCCCCTGCCGGTTTTCCGCACTGTCCTACCATGTGCGACAGTGGCCACCGCAGCACGCCACCAGACAAGCACGTTCAGGAGCCCAGACGGTCCCAGCCTTGCCCCAAACCTCAGGTCCACAGAGATTTGTGTGTGTGCCTTTGAACTTCATCCTCCCCAGGGGCCTCCAATCCAAGGGCCTGGCCCAGAGCAGGGCAGCCCCTCACTCCTCCTCCCACAGCTCAAGGGGGACAGCCCAGAAGGGCTGTCCGGAAAGCCTCTAGGAACCCCTGGCAGGAGGTCCTCACCCCTCAGTCTGTCTCCAGGCTACCCCACCTCCTCTGCTGAATCAGGACGCTGAGACCAGGCTGTCAGGCTTCTTCCAAACCACCACCTATGGCCCCGGGGTCCCTAGAGAGCAGACATGAATTCAATTCTCCCCAGGTAACAGGCTGGCGCCCACGGTCCAGCTCAGAGCTGAAGGATGTAGGGCAGAGGGTATCTAGAGGGCAGGGCCCCTTCCCTGGCCAGCAGTGTTCCCGGCCTCCTCATCTCGGAACCCCGCCTGCCGTCTGCACAGCCACAGCCCTTGGAGGTCAGGCCAGAGCTTTCTCACCCTCTGGCTCCGAGCGCCACTGCAGTGGGGGAGGGGGCGCAGGCCCGGATGAGGTACCCGCACAAGGAGGGCACCCTGAAGCAGGGAAGTACAGCCACCTTCCCGCTCTACCAAGAATCTCAAGGACACTCTGGGGAGGTTAAGTTCTGGGCTGTGACCAGTCAGACATCAAAGTCATTACACGGTCTAAAGATCTGCCACATGCAACATGAAAATTCAAGAGTGCCTTTGGTGGGGGGCAGGGCCCATCTGGTCACTGCAATCCTGGCTGCCCCCACGGCCCAACAAAGCTGGGAAAGGCCTTGGGAGTCACCAGTCTCTTTCGGCCTCAGTTTCCTCATCCGGAAAATGGGAAGGGCCATTCCTCCCTCATCCCCTTGAGGCCCAGATCGTAACTGCAATCATGGCCCGAACAACTCTGCTCCAAACCTCATGCCTCGCTTCACCCAAGAGCTTGCTGTAGCCTCATCCCCTGGCTTCCGAAGCCTCACCTCCCTTTCCAAACCCACACTCTGGGAGGACAGAAGTTTGCCACCACTGGGAAAATGGAAGAACGGGATGTGGAGCAGTGTTGACAGAGTCCAAACCCCAGGGGCAGTGGCCACCCTGTGAGTAGGAAGCAATGGCCCCCAGGACCACGTGGCAGAGTCACCTCTGTCAGGACACACTGTCCTGGGGGTTCATACGGAGCAGCGCCACTGAGCCCCATCCACACCTCACCGCCCAGAACAAAGGCAACGGTACTCCTCAGTGGAATGGACCATTCCAACTGAAGCCGGCCAGGAACCCGGTCACCACAGGTGGGGGAGGGCTGCTCCCGCTGCTGCCCTGGACTGCCTGAGTCTCTGGCACAGTGGGGAAGGCAGGGCAAGAGTGCCCAGCAAGCTCTCCCTGTGGACACAGGGTCCCTGGCCCCGCCCGAGCCTTTACGCCTGTTCCCTGCCTGCCTGCCTTCCTGGACACCAACCCTTTCTCCCCCGTGTTCCAGGGCTAGAAGCAGATGAGATTTCAAAAGCAGGGACCCAGGAAAATGGATTCTCCCCTGTAGATTGGGTGAGCCATCTTGGGGGAACCTTGGACAAGAGAAGAGGAAGCAGACAGGAGAAGGGCCCAGAGGTACCTCTTTCAAGCCGGCAGATGGGCTGATGGGGAGCCCAGGGAAGGGCAGGTGGAGGAGGGGAAGGGCCCGGCAGGGGTCTTCCTTAAGTCTCCCGGAGGACAGCAACCTTCTGGCACCAGGGGGATGGGGCTCTGCGGAGGGCACCCTGTCACCCCCTGCCCACCCCTTCGGGGGCTGACGTGGACACAAGACCCACCACCTCTGGGTCCACTGAGGAACAATGTCCTTTCTCCCCACTCTAGCATCTGCCCCAACCCCTTTTGGCATTACTGAGGAAATCAGCCCAAAGCTTTCAGGGCAGGAGGGCGACACAGGACTCCTGGCGACTCCAGCGACTTCCCTTTTCCTGAGCAGTTAAACCAGGAGATGGTCCAGGATGTGGCGGAAGTGAGCTCATCCGGCCTGCTGGTAACCACCATGTGGGGCAGGAGAAGCCCATTACTCGATGGAGACGGGGTGGGCTCTCAGGCCCCGGGCCCTCCCCAGGGGGCAAAGCAAGCCTTCCAGGGGGCGGGGCGGGCAGGGCAGCTCCTGAGAAGCTCGGGCCAGACGCTGCGGCTCAGGCCGGGCCCCCAGTTTACTTACCGGCTCGGCGGCAGGTGGTCCGGACCCGCTGGCTTCCGGCGGCCCTGGACTCCCAGGGAGGCGCCGCAGCGGAAGCCTTGGGGAAGGCGGGCGGGCGGGCGGGGCGCGGGCTCCAGCCACTCAGGCCGCCCGGGGCGGAGGAAGGAGGCGACACCGCCGCGCCCCGCCCTCCACCGCGCCCCCACCCACCCCCGACTCCGCCGGCCCAGGGCCCCTTTCAGGGCAGGGCCGGCCCCGGGGAGCAGTCCTCCCGGTCACGGGACTTCCCGTGACGCCTGGGGCCCGGGGGCCGTCTGTCCTCCGCGTGGCTGAGCTCCCTGGGCCGCTGCCTCACTTCCCCTCCGTGCTCCACACCCACGCCGGCCTCGGAGTGCGGCTGACCTGGAAGGCCGGCTTCCCTGGACTGGGCAGAAAGCCACCTTCGGCCACCTTTTCTAGCCCTGGAAGCGCGACAGAAGGCGTCTAAGTCCTTGCCCCTTCCATACTCAAGAAGGCGCAGGCTGCCCGCACCCCATCTCCACGGCGCCAGGCAGCCACAGCCCCCGCACACAAAGTCCCCTGTGCGGACCAGCGGCCGGGAGGCGGGCCCCCGCTCCCCAGCTGGGTCAAGAAGCCGGCTGCCTCTCCACCCCAGGAGCCGGTGCCGTGTCAGCACACGACCCCTTGCCCCCAAGCACTCGGGCAACAGGAATGGAAGGGCCCCGTTTAACACAGCTCAGGCGAGGAGGGGAATCTGACAGGGAACACTATTCAACAAAAGACAGGCTGTGGACCTGATCAGCGTCTGTACGTCACACCTCATTCAGAGGTTGCTGCGAGGCCTCAGAAGGTGCTGGCCACTGAACAAGGACATAACCCCGTTTTCCTGCCCATAAAGAATTTCCTTTCTAAAGCGGTGTTGAGAAAAGGAAGAGAAAGCCTATAGCACTTTGAGGACGTGGGCAGCTTGGACCACGGCAGCCTGGAACACCCGTCCTTATCTGGATCCAGCCCCAGCAAGTGCACCTTGACAAGCTACAGACCTGGGACAGATACTGTGGCAGCGACGGTGGGGGAGAAGACGGGCAGGGTCCCATCTCACGGGCTCCCATGATATTTGACACCCATGATGCACCAGGAGGAACAGGCAGCAGGCTGAGCTGTGCCGAGTTCCTGCCCAGGCTCAGGTTCCGCACAGGGCTGGCAAAGACCTTCCAAGTGGACTCGAGCCAGAGCCGAAAGCATGCTCTGCGCCCCACTGAGACTTCAGACCCCATCTCACCTCAGAGCTCCAAGCAAACATCATGTGAGATGGGATTAAAAGGAGTTAAAGCACAGGAAGATGCTGACACAGATCTCTAGGAACACTAAATTCCAGAACCAAAAAGCCCTGGAAGACCATTCTGACTTCCCCAAAGCCCCCAGTACTTCTGGACCAGGCCTGGCCCAAGCCAGACCAGAGGGGGAAAACAAAAGTCGGGGGATCAAAGCCCAGGTTCTCGTTTGCTGAGTGGCTCTGGGGTGCCAATATTCCCTCTGTAAAGTGACCGGCTGGGCTGCGCCACATTGATCAGAGCTCCTTTATAATCATTCCAGGCCCCTCTGGCACATTAGTGTTAGAAAAGTCATAAAATAAAACCAGCCTGTGCGTCTGCCCTGAGAATAGCCCTCCCCACCTTCTAACCTGACCTCCACGTATGTTTCATGTGGGAAATGCAAATGCCTTCTGGATTCCAGACAATAGTTACCAATTTCTGGGAAAAACAAAAAACCCTTTGGTAAATTTACTTTCCCACCGTCAATAAGGTCCCTTCTGGCTATGCTGTGTCTTTCATTTCCAGTCTTCCCACCTTGTTTGGAGGCCCCTGGGTGGGGGTGCCATCTAGCGCCACTGTGGTGCTCTGCAGGCCATCAGCACCTGAGATAGGCCTCCCATCAGTGAACCCACTGTAACTTCATACTGGGTGGATTTCATGCTCGAATGTGCCAGAGGACAGAAGGTAGCAGTGGGATGGGGGGCAGGTACATGTTGCTAATTCATTCCTTGGGGGCCAGTAGAGGCCCCTGATGGTGTCTCAGAGCTGGCATGAAAAGCCACGGACGGACAGATCATCAGACTCACAGAACCCTGAGCAAGGAGCAGAAACAAGTATGAAGTGCCCTCAGGCGATGTCTTCATCTGAAAGCTTCTCCCAGTCCTCCCCACTGGTGTTCCCGAATACGTCTTAGCAGTTCCACCAGCTTGCATGGTTTCTCTGATGCCCCCGGCCAATGCAGAGCCCCTGAGCAGCTCCTGGCAGGCACCAGGACGGGTGGCCGCAGTATGGTAAGAATAGCAAAGCACTCTGCGGTGGAGCAAGCCCAGCAGAAAGCTCCCTGAAGGCGTCTTGAGCTGACCACCCTGGACTCCTTCCAGCCTCAGCACTCAGCTTTGTCTATTCTTTGCAATATCCTCTGCAATTCCACAGACTGGCTTCTCAAAACGAGAGGAGTCATGTCCTAAGTGGCGCAGGCACAAAGCTGTCCCTGGGCTGGACAAGGCAGGGGAGACACAGGCTGGAGTAGGGGGTCGGGGGCCAGGCCACACTCTGACGCAGACTGAGCCACCTGGGGAGTGGTGGCCACAGTTCCTGGCAGGTGCCAAGAAGGAGAAGCCCTGAGACCTCTGAGACATCCTCCTGCCCTAGAAAGAGCTCAAGATTCTCTGAGGACAGAGCTGGGCTGTAAGTAAACTGCACCTGAGCAGGTGGGGGCAGGGGGCATCCACTTCCCTGCCAACTTGACTATTTGCCCCTTTTAACAGCCACAACTGTTTTCTCAATGCCTGTTAGGTAAGAGTAAAATAGTCCTCACTGAATCTCTACTCCCTGAGAGCTCAGGACCAGGAATTTACACATACATCATCCTCATTTAACAACTGTATGAGGGAGTTAACAGCAGCCTGTTTGTAGATGAAAACCAAAAAAAATTACAGAAAGTTTAAAAAATATGCAGAATGTGTTCGATACTGTCCAGGGTCAAGGACACCGCAGCATAGAGAAGCATGCAGAGTGCATGCCGACAGGGCTCTGGGGGCAGGGGGTGGGCAGGAATGAGGACACAGTGACATGGGAGAATGGACAGGCTGATCTGTCTTCATTCCTTTTCGTGAACTGGAATGGTGCACGATACATTTTCTTTAATTCTGAGGCTAGAAATGAGGAAGTGGGCTAACGCAGGGAGTGACCATGGACATAGCCAAGCTGCTCTGATTAAAGCCCATCCGTCTATACTGGTGCTCCCAAACACCGCAGACCCTGCCACAAGCCCTGATGGCCAGGCCAACATGAAAATGAAACTGCATGGTCACTGTGCTCAGATGGGTACTGAAGTATTTAGGGGTGAGACTTCACGTCTGCAATGTGCCTTCAAGTGGTTTAGAGAAAAATAAAATACATATACATGGTGATGGAGCAGACATGACAAAACATATATTCAATCAAAGGATGTGTATGTGGGTAACTATTCTGTCCATTTTTCTACTGTTTAAAAGTGTTCACAGTAAGAGGATTGGAAGACTGCTTCAAACCACAGAAAAGCTTCTAAATTCTATTACTGCAGAGAAAACCCCAAGACCACCTGCCTCCTGCAGAGCCCCTTCTGCTCTGAAGTGGGCAGAACAAGCTGGGCCTGCTCAGAGGGTGCCGGGCACCTACTGCCGCTGCCTCACATGTAGGAACTCAGGACCCAACCACTTGTTTCCTGTCTGCTCAGTCCGGGAGTACTCAGCCCACCGAGGGCCCAGCTCTGGACTGGAGAAGGCCAGCTGTCAGCCACAGGCCCTCCCATCTCTGTGGGCTCACTTCTGAGGCTTGAAGGAGGAGGACACTTGGACTCCTCTTCCCCACAGGGCCCACCATTCCCATCAGGCCAGCTTTTCACTACGTGCACCTCTGCCCTTAAGACCACCAGTCAAGGAAGAAAGGACACCTTGGAAACTGAGACCAATGGTGGTCTGTTACCAGATCCTGCACGGAATTCAGATCACCTAGATGTTCATAGTAAACTCCAGTCTCCATGCTGTGCATCTGTGCAATCCCCACACACCTGGCACCTGGTGTCACCTGGTACCTCTAGGTTCACAGATGCACACACTTTTCAGTCCTCTCATTAAGGAGGCTTTTTTTCCCCCTTTTTGACTTCTGGGAGCAAAAGGACAAGATACCTGCCATACAAACGAAGAACACATGATGGCCCCAGGCACACGGGCTGCCTTCTATCCTGTCTGCGCTGTTCTCTCAAAGCCAGCTCTCCACACAGGCCCCGTGTCTACCGCTCTCCTCCCCAGGCCAAATGCCAGTCCTGGGCAATCCAAAGGAACAGGCACTTTGACCAAGAGCCAGAGCTTTACGGGAGCCCTGCTCTAAGGCAGGGTTGTCCTCATAGTCTGGCGAGGCTGGCAGCCTTGTTTCAGAGGGAGCATGGATTCCTGGCTCCCTGCCACTTGGTCTAATGTTAAATTTACAAATACCTGAGCCAAAATAAACAGAGAATACCCGTGAAAATCTTTGGAGTGGACTCACACTTAAAGAAGAGCAAACTACAGACCATATTAAGGTACCAGAATCTTGATGTTCCCCATTTCCTCCCCGGCTCTCGGGAAAGAGCTGCTCCACCCCTCCATCTGCTCAAAGGTCAAGAGTCAGTCGTTCTCCACTCTCTGCCCCCGGCCCCCACCCAATCCATGAGGTGGCCCCGTCCACTCTACCGCTCAAGACACGCTCAGAATCGAGTCTCTTCCCTACACTTCCACCACTCCCCCACTGACCCAAGCTACCACCTTCTCTTGTTGGGAGACAGTCAGAACCTCCCTGCAGGCCCTCTGCCTCGCCCCAGCTCCCCTACATCCACCTCCACCACAGCCACAGCCAGAGCAATCCCATCAGAACCCAAACGACTCAGCCCTCACTCAGAGGACAGGCCCGGCGTGACGGGGTCCTCCAGCCTTCCTACCTCTCAGCCCTCTGCAGCTCCAGACACCTGGGTTCTTTGCTGCTCTTCAAGCCTCTGCCTGGGCCACTCTCCCCTCAGACGCTCCCTCGACTCGCCCCTGCGCTTGTGCAGCCTCTGCTCCCAGGGTCACTGAGTGAGGCCCTCCTTCCCTGACATCTCAGTCCCAGCCTGGCTCTATCCCAGCCCAGCACACCTGTGCCCTTCACCTATTTAAGTTTTCTCCATGGCATTTGAACGACCTGACACATCCACGCATCATCTGTTTCTTATCTGTCTCACCCACTAATAAGGGAAACTCTGCCGACAGGAACCCTGGTTCTACTCACTATTGGATCGCCAGCCTCTCAACAGGGCCTGGCATATAGAAGGAGCTCAAAGAGTTGAATGAATGGGTGAATTCAGGAAGAAAGGAATCATGTTCTTTCATGACAACTTTTGCTACTATTCAGTGCAGTTCACATACTCAACAACATTACAACTACAAATGGGTACAAAAGTTTTAGAAGCCAAACACCACAAACTGCACAGATGTCCATACCCTTCCAGAGAGCAACTCTACACCTAGTCGTTCACCCTGAGGAAAAGGCTCATATGCAAAAATGTGATCCACAAAATTATTCACAATGGCAAAAACCAGCAGTGCACCAGACCAGACTGTGGTCATAGAGCCACTTAAAATACTTTCATGCAGTCTTGCAAATCATCTTATATAGCAATACATATAAGGACAAAAAAAAAAGAAAGACAAGACACAAAACAGGCATATCCATTAAAAATAGAGACAAAGACACTAAATGCATGAAAAATAAAGCCCACAATTATGCGATCACAGTCATTTGGTGAGTAGGGGTGGGAATCATGACTGTCGGCTGTTTTCCAACATTCCATCATAGTATTCCATCATCTCTGTCATTTAAAAGATTTCCACAACAGTGCCAAGAACATTCAATGGGAAAAGGATAGTCTTTTCAATGGGCAGTGCTAGGAAAACTGGATAGCCACATGCAAAAGCATAAGTTGGACCTTTAATTTATACTATATAAAAACTTAGAGGACCAAAGACCTAACCAGAAGACCTAAACTATAAAACTCATAGAAGAAAACTGGATTCAACAATGATTTCTCAGAGGTGATACCAAAAACACAGGTAATAATAGTAAAAATAGATAAATTGGACTTTATTAGCAACTTTTGTGTATTAAGAGATATTATCAAGTGAAGACAAAAATGGGCAAAGGACTTGAATAGACATTTCTCCAAAGAAGATACATAAGTAACCAATAAGCATGTGAAAATATGCTCAACATCATTAAACATTAGGGAATGTAAATCAAAACCACAGAGATTGCTACTTCAAACCCACTAGGAAGGCTACTATCAAAAACAAGTGTTGGTGAGAATGTGGAGAAACTGGAATCCTTGTGCATTGTTAGTGGAAATATAAAGCAGTACAGCCACTTGGAAAAATTTGGCAGCTCCTCAAAAAGTTAAACACAGAATGACCGTATCGTCTAGCAATTCTACTCCAAAATACATACCCAAAAGAGCTGAAACCCACAACTCAGATACTTCTACACCAATGCTCCTATCAGCACTATTCATAATAGCAGAAGTGGAAACAACCCAGTATCTTTCAACAGATGAATGGATAAATATGGTCTAGCCATACAATGGACTGTTATGCTGCCTTAAAAAGGAATGAAACTCTAATACATGCTGTAATATGGATGAATCTTAAAAATATTATGCTCAGACAACACAGAGAAATAAAAGGCATCCAGATCGTCAAGGAAGAACTCAAACTGTCCTTGTTTGCAGATGACATGATATTGTACATAAAAAACCCTGAAGAATCCACTCCAAAACTATTAGATCTAATGTCTGAATTCAGCAAAGTTGCAGGATACAAAATTAATATACAGAAATCTGTTGCATTCCTATACACTAACGATGTACTAGCAGAACGAGAAATCAGGAAAACAATTCCATTCACAATTGCATCAAAAAGAATAAAATACCTAGGAATAAATCTAACCAAGGATGTGAAAGACCTGTACCCTGAAAACTACAAGACACTCTTAAGAGAAATTAAAGAGGACACTAATAAATGGAAATGCATCCCATGCTCTTGGCTAGGAAGAATTAATATTGTCAAAATGGCTATCCTACCTAAAGCAATCTACAGAATCAATGCAATCCCTATCAAATTACCAAGAGCATTCTTCAATGAACTAGAGCAAATAGTTCTAAAATTCATATGGAACCACAACAGACCCCGAATAGCCAAAGCAATCCTGAGAAGGAGGAATAAAACAGGGGGAATAAGGCTCTCTGACTTCAAGCTTTACTACAAAGCTACAGTAATCAAGATAATTTGGTACTGGCACAAGAACAGACCCATAGACCGGTGGAACAGAATAGAGTCCAGATATTAACCCAAATATATATGGTCAACTAATATACAATAATGGAGCAATGGATATACAATAGGGAAATGACAGCCTCTTCAACAAAACTGGACAGCTACATGTAAGAGAATGAAACTGGATTACTGTCTAGTAAACTCAAAATGGATCAAAGACCTGACTATAAGTCATGAAACCATAAAACTCTTGGAAAAAATTATAGGCAAAAATCTCTTGGGACTTCCGGGAAGATGGTGGCGTGAGCAAGGCGGCAGAAATCTCCTCCCAACACTATATTTATCTATGAAAACACAGCAAATACATCTATTCCTAAAAGAGAGACGAGAATACACAGGAAAGCGCACAGCGTGCAGCTACACCCGAGAGGACTCGGCACCCCAAGAGGCGGGTAAGATACGGAGCCGCGACCCGGCGGGACCCGAGCCCTCCCCCACCCCAGCGCACCGGCGGGAGGAGAGGATTCAGAGCCGGGAGGGAGTGGAAGTGCACCCCGCGAAGTAGCCAGCCCCGGGGATCTGCGCGGGGAGCGCTGACCCACATTGCGCAGTGCAGCAGAGACTGGAGAGACAGAGGGGCAGGATCTGAGCGGGGAACGCGCCAGGGGGCTTGCAGCCGGCTCCGGGAAGGAAAAAAAAAAGTGCGCGCTTTCCTCAGCGGTCTTAAAGAGACAGGAGCCCAGCGGAGGAGCCGGATCGCCCCAGCACACTCAGCCCAGCAGGCTGGGAGTCCTGGGGAGTTTCAGATGCCTTAGCTGGCAACTGAGGAAGCGTAGCCATACTTAACACTTCTCACTGAGATAAACAGCCTCCTATTCGTTCCCACCCCTGCCAGAGCGATAAAGGGCCCTGCGGAGCGGCGCAGTCACAGCTGTGGAATAGTGGGGCAATAGCGCAACCTACAGCACTCCCACAGAATCTACTCCCGGTGGGCGTTTTTTTGTTTTGTTTTGTTTTTTTTGTTTTGTTTTGTTTGTTTTTTCTTTTCTTTCTTTCTTCTTTTTTTTCTCTTTTTAAAGTCTTAAAGAGCCCAGTTGACATACGTGGCAACTACCAGTGACCAATTCTATAGCCATGAAAAGACAGAGGAATATGGTTCAGACCAAAATCAACCAGACAACCCCGAGAGGGAGCCTGAAGGGATGGAAATGCACAGTCTTCCTGAAAAAGAATTCAGAATACAAGTCATAACCATGCTGATGGACCTACAGAGAAATTTGCAAGAGCTGAGGGAGGAAGTGAGGGAAGTGAGGAAAGACAATGCAGGAATCAGACAAGCTATCGATGGGCTTAACAGCAGACTGGATGAGATGCAAGAGACTGTTAATGGAATAGAAATCAGAGAACAGGAATACAGAGCAGCTGAGGCAGAGAGAGATAAAAGGATCTCCAGGAATGAAAGAACTATTAAGAGAACTGTGTGACCAATTCAAATGGAACAATATTCGCATTATAGGAGTACCAGAGGAAGAAGAGAGAGAAAAAGGGATAGAAAGTGTCTTTGAAGAAATAATTGCTGAAAACTTTCCCTCACTGGGAAAGGAAATAGTGTCGCAGTCCACCGAAGCCCACAGATCTCCCAACACAAGGGACCCAAGGAAGACAACAACAAGACACATAATAATTAAGATGGCAAAGATCAAAGATAAAGACAGGGTATTAAAGGCAGCTAGAGAGAGAAAAAAGATCACCTACAAAGGAAAACCCATCAGACTATCATCAGACTTCTCAACAGAAACCTTACAGGCCAGAAGAGAATGGCATGATATATTTAACGTAATGAAACAGAAGGGCCTCGAACCAAGAATATTGTATCCAGCACGATTATCATTTAAATATGATGGAGGGATTAAACAATTTCCAGACAAACGAAAGTTGAGAGAGTTTGCCTCTCATAAACCACCACTACAGGAGATCTTAAATGGACTGCTCTAGATGGAAGCACACCTAAGGCTAAAAAGATGTCACCAGAGAAAATAAAATCATAGCAAAGAAAGCAGACCATCCAAATACTAACTAAAGGCAAAGAATAAAACACCTAGTATAGAAAGAATGGAGGAGGAGGAATAAGTAGGGAGAGAAATAAAGAAACATCAGTGTTTACAATAACTTAACAAGAAAGTTAAGTTAGATTGTTAGATAGTAAAGAAGCAACCCTTGAACCTTTGGTAACCACGAATCTAAAGCCAACAATGACAATAAGTACATATCTATCAATAATCACCCTAAATGTAAATGGACTGAATGCACCAATCAAAAGACACAGAGTAACAGAATGGATAAAAAAGCAAGAGCCATCTATATGCTGCCTATAAGAAACTCACCTCAAATCCAAAGATATACACAGACTAAAAGTGAAGGGATGGAAAAAGATATTTCATGCAAACAACAAAGAAAAAAAAGCAGGTGTTGCAGTACTTGTATCAGACAAAATAGACTTCAAAACGAAGAAAGTAGCAAGAGATAAAGAAGGACATTACATAATGATAAAGGGGTCAGTCCAAGAAGAAGATATAACCATCATAAATATATATGCACGTAACACAGAAGCGCCAGCATATGTGAGACAAATACTAGCAGAGTTGAAGGAGGAAATAGACAGCAATGCATTCATTTTAGGAGACTTCAACACACCACTCACTCCAGAGGACAGATCAACCAAACAGAAAATAAGTAAAGACACAGAGGCACTGAACAACACACTAGAACAGATGGACCTAACAGACATCTACAGAACTCTACACCCAAAAGCAACAGGATACACATTCTTCTCAAGTGCACATGGAACATTTTCCAGAATAGACCACATACTAGGCCACAAAAAGAACCTCAGTAATTTCAAAAATATTGAAATCCTACCAACCAACTTCTCAGATCACCAAGGTATAAAACTAGAAATAAATTTTAGAAAGAAATCAAAAAGGCTCACAAATACATGGAGACTTAACAACACTCTCCTAATTAATCAATGGGTTAACGACCAAATCAAAACAGAAATCAAAGAATATATGGAGACTAATGACAACAACAACACAAAGCCACAACTTCTGTGGGACGCAGCAAAGGCAGTTCTAAGAGGAAAGTATATTGCAATCCAGGCCTATTTAAAGAAGGAAGAACATTCCCAAATGAATAGTCTAAAGACACAATTACTGAAATTGGAAAAAGAAGAACAAATGAGGCCCAAAGTCACCAGAAGGAGGGACATAATAAAGATCAGAGAAGAAATAAATAAAATTGAGAAGAATAAAACAATAGAAAAAAATCAATGAAACCAAGAGCTGGTTCTTTGAAAAAAAAAAAAATAGATAAACCCCCAGCCAGACTCATTAAGAGAAAAAGAGAATCAACACATATAAACACAATCAGAAATGAGAAAGGAAAAATCATGACGGACACCACAGAAATACAAAGAATCATAAGAGAATATTATGAGAATCTATATGCTAACAAGCTGGAAAACATAGAAGAAATGGACAACTTCTTAGAAAAATACAACCTTCCAAGACTGACCAAGCAAGAAACAGAAAAACTAAACAGACCAATCACCAGTGACGAAATCGAATTGGTAATCAAAAAACTACCCAAGAACAAAACCCCTGGGCCTGATGGATTCACCTCTGAATTCTACCAGACATATAGAGAAGAAATAACACCGATTCTCCTTAAAGTTTTCCAAAAATAGAAGAGGAGGGAATACTTCCAAACTCATTCTATGAAGCCAGCATCACTCTAATACCAAAACTGGGCAAAGACCTCACCAAAAAAGAAAATTACAGACCAATATCCCTGATGAACGTGGATGCAAAAATACTCAACAAAATATTAGCAAACCGAAGTCAAAAATACATCAAGAGGATCATACACCATGATCAAGTGGGATTCATCCCAGGGATGCAAGGATGGTACAACATTCAAAAATCCATCAACATCATCCACCACATCAACAAAAAGAAAAACAAAAACCACATGATCATCTCCATAGATGCAGAAAAAGCATTTGACAAAATTCAGCATCCATTCCCGATTAAAACTCTCAACAAAATGGGTATAGACGGCAAGTACCTCAACATAAAGGCTATATATGAGAAACCCACAGCTAACATCATACTCAACAGCGAGACGCTGAAAGCTTTTCATCTAAGATCGGGAACAAGACAGGGATGCCCACTCTCTCCACTGTTATTCAACATAGTACTGGAGGTCCTAGCCACGGCAATCAGACAAAACAAAGACATACAAGGCATCCAGATTGGTGAAGAAGTCAAATTGTCACTATTTGCAGATGACATGATACTGTACATAAAAAACCCTAAAGACTCCACTCCAAAACTACTAGAACTAATACCTGAATTCAGCAAAGTTGCAGGATACAAAATTAACACACGGAAATCTGTTGCTTTCCTATACACTAACGATGAACTAACAGAAAGAGAAATCAGGAAAACAATTCCATTCACAATTGCATCAAAAAGAATAAAATACCGAGGAATAAACCTAATGAAGGAAGTGAAAGACCTGTACTCTGAAAAGTACAAGACACTCCTAAGAGAAATTAAAGAGGACACTAAGAAATGGAAATTCATCCCATGCTCTTGACTAGGAAGAATAAATATTGTCAAATGGCTATACTACCTAAAGCAATCTACACATTCAATGCAATCCCTATCAAACTACCAACAGCTTTCTTCAATGAGCTGGAACAAATAATTCTAAAATTCATATGGAACCACAAAAGACCCCAAATAGCCAAAGCAATCCTGAGAAGGAGGAATAAAACAGGGAATTACGCTCCCTGACTTCAAGCTCTACTACAAAGCCACAGTAATCAAGACAATTTGGTATTGGCACAAAAACAGACCCACAGACCAGTGGAACAGAATAGAAAATCCAAACATTAACCCAAACATATACAGTCAATTAATATTTGATAAAAGTGCCTTGGATATACAATGGGGGAGATGACAGCCTCTTCAGCAGCTGGTGTTGGAAAAACTGGACAGCTACATGTAAGAGAATGAAACTGGACTACTGTCTAGCCCCATAAACAAAGGTAAACTCAAGGTGGATCAAAGACTTGAATGTAAGTCATGAAACCATAAAAACTCTTAGAAAAAAACATAGGCAAAAATCTCTGGACATAAACATGAGCAACTTCTTCATGAACATATCTCCCCGGGCAAGGGAAACAAAAGCAAAAATGAACAAGTGGGACTATATCAAGCTGAAAAGCTTCTGTACAACAAAGGACACCATCAGTAGAACAAAAAGACATCCTACAGTATGGGAGAATATATTCATAAAAAACGTATCTGATAAAGGATTGACATCCAAAATATATAAAGAACTCATGCACCTTAACAAACAGAAAGCAAATAATCAATTAAGAAATGGGCAGAGGACATGAATAGACACTTCTCCAAAGAAGAAATTCAGATGGCCAACAGGCACATGAAAAGATGCTCCACATCGCTAATCATCAGAGAAATGCAGATTAAAACCACAATGAGATATCACCTCACACCAGTGAGGATGGCCAACATCAAAACACAAACAACAACAAATGTTGGCGAGGATGTGGAGAAAAGGGAACCCTCCTACACTGCTGGTGGGACTGCAAATTAGTTCAACCATTGTGGAAAGCAGTAAGGAGGTTCCTCAAAAAACTCAAAATAGAAATACCATTTGACCCAGGAATTCCACTCCTAGGAATTTACCCTAAGAATGCAGCAGCCCAATTTGAAAAAGACAGATGCACCCTATGTTTATTGCAGCACTATTTACAATAGCCAAGAAATGGAAGCAACCTAAGTTTCCATCAGTAGATGAATGGATAAAGAAGATGTGGTACATATACACAATGGAATATTATTCAGCCATAAGAAGAAAACAAATCCTACCATTTGCAACAACATGGATGGAGCTAGAGGTATTATGCTCAGTGAAATAAGCCAAGCCGAAAAAGACAAGTATCAAATGATTTCACTCATATGTGGAGTATAAGAACAAAGAAAAAAACTGAGGAACAAAACAGCAGCGGAGTCATAGAACCCAAGAACAGACTAATAGTTACCAAAGGGAAAGGGACTGGGGAGGATGGGTGGGAAGGGAGGGATAAGAGGGAAAAAGGGGCATTACGATTAGCAGATGTAATGTTGAGGGGGCACGGGGAGGGCAGTACAACTCAGAGAAGACAAGTAGTGATTCTATAGCATCTCACTACGCTGATGGACAGTGACTGTAATGGGGTTGGTGGGGGGGGACCTGATGAAGGGGTAGTTTAATAATCGTAATATTGCACATGTAATTGTAAATTAATGATAATAAAATAAATTATATTAAAAAAAAAAACAAGAATCCTTGTGATGACGTTGGGTCCACCAGAAAAATCCAAGATAATCTCTGTATCTCAAATCTTCATAGACACACCACTCATACCCTCTGGTACTGTCTTTTGCTTATCCTAATTTATTTTTCTCCATTTTTGATATCTCCATCAGAAATGCTATTATTTAGTCATTTATTTATTT